>JXOV01007722.1:50312-127006 GCA_001014945.1 Clogmia albipunctata | reverse complement strand
TTGAAATATGAGAAAATAGAATAAAAAATTTTCGAACTCAAATAAAGTATTGATGGCTATCGAAAACTGTCTTCTTTGTGCATCTTTGAATATCAATATTGACATTATAGAACATCTAATAAAGTCATAATCGCGGATAATATTTTTTGACATAGCGGGTTTTTAGGGTTTTACGCGGCGTAGCTAACAAACGGCTCGACGTATTTGACCCAAACCATATTAAAATAAAGATTATTAAATTCCATACAATTTGTGCATACATAATTTTAAAATTGGACGGCTGTGGTCTAGACATTCTTCTTTTCAAGTAAAGTAGTCATGAATTGAGAATTGACGTTTCATATCAAATTTTTAATTGTGATTTGCAAAATAAATAGTGATTGAATTGCAAAAAAGGCTGTATGTTAGTCATGCGTGGAGGTTTTTTTTATTATACATAATAAATTACTCATAATAAAATGTGAGGTGTCTAATTTTTATTAAATTCAGGATAAAAAATTATATACTTCAGATACTGAATTACAAAAAAGTTGTTTATCATGACTAAAAAACAACTTTTTGGCAATTCAATCACTAAATATTTTGAAAATCACAATGACAATAAGAATTGATTCAAGCAACCAGGATAATATGAAATTGGACTAAATATACGAAAAAATTCGATGTAATTACCTACCTACTATAGTTCCAAAATACGATGGATTTACTGACGATTCTTAAAAAACTGGACTCAAATGTGTAAATATACTAAAAAAATAAGTGAAACAAGCAATTCGTATTTAACCCATTTCAACTAATTTCAGGTCCAATATTAAAGATTTTGCGAAAAATTTTGTTTAAAATGGAATTGGTGGAAGCTACCAAAACAACTCAATTTAGAAAATTGTTTGTAATGCTAAATAAATCGATAAATATGTGTGAAATATGATTAGTCTTTTGTCTTTCAAAACTTTGAAAAAAGTTTTTTTTCACTCCTTTTGAGAACAAGAATTTCACGTAGTACATAATTTTTTTAATACTTATTGTAAATTAAGATTTAAAAAGAAAACATGCATTTAAATGAAATTAAAAATAATAGGAAGATATAAGGTATATTAGAGTATTTTATTATTTGAAAAACAAAAATAGTAATTAATTTTTAAAAAATATTAATTCATATTATAAAAACCAAAATAATTAATTAACATTCTTGCATCACGGAAATTCACAAGTACCGTAAGATTATAGACGTAAAAAAATAGATTAACAGATGGTATTATCACAACAAAAGATACTGATTTCGTGTTATTTTTATTTATTAAAGGGGATAAAAATAAAGCTTATTTTGTCTATAAACAATAGTTATTTAAACAGCGTGTGAGAAGAATGAAACACGAATACAATTTTTAGAAAACGAATGCTCTAAACGTTATGAGTTAAGAACTAAAGTATTTCAATTAATGAAAGAAACCGTTAAGATAATAGGACTATCGATTTAAATTCTTCAATATATAACGGAAATAGAACATAAAATATATAATTAAAATCATATTATTGTCATACCTAAACCAGTTCAGCTAAGAGGCTTTATTGTTAGTGTACTTAAAAAATAAAATGAACTCATTAAGTTATGACGTGAAAATGATCGATGTTATCATCGAGAACGGGTTTCATAATTGATTTTAACAGTATTTTGTTTAATTGATAGACATATTAATTGGTCGGAAATTTGGGGTGAAGGACAGAATATTGCTCTGTTTATTTGTATTTAATATTTGTGTGCATTTTTTCGGTCGGACGAGAGGAAAAAAATTGAAAATGAATGGGAAAAGTATTGTGCCATGTGTGATGATGGTCATTAACGATTAACTGGACATTGACATTGTATCGCAATCGATTTTTGATTTTGCTGTTATAATTGTGGATGTGTATGTATTTGTCTCGGAGTATATTGATTACAGTTTGATTTATGTACGAATATCGATTAGTGAAATTATACAAAAGACAAACTGCGAGAAAATGCCAGTGGAAGAGTGTAGTTGTGGCAACCATTTTAAAACAAGGGTGGCTGGGTGAATTAGGGTGAGACACAGCTTCTTCCTCTTCTTCTACTCTTGGTAAATAGATGGTGGTAGTCATTGTGTGGAGTGGATGCCGTCCCGTTACCCCTGACTTTGTTTCTGACGCGCGCGGCGCCGTCGGGAAAAAAGTTGGGTTTTTTGTGTGGACCAATCGGAAAAATTTAGGGGTGGAGCTTTTTTCCAGCTTTTTCCCCGTATAAAAATATTTGGCTGTATTGGAATAACTACGTGGATGTTTCCCCAGTGATGTGATGTGCGATTGTGTGGCGCTGGGGAGGCATTCAAAAACACTGACATGTCTCGCAGTATATTTTTATATGTGGTCGACACTCTTTGGACTTGGATTCTAATGTTCAGCGAAATATAAGAATCCGACCAAATTTTTCCGGAAATGCCGAATTGAAACGGTAAAATTGAAGAATATCAACCAAAAATGAGATATACTTTTAATTTTTCATTAATATAAGGACAATAAATTAGACAAATTTGATGTATTATCAATTTAATCCAATTTACGAATCATACATAGATTCAACGTACCAATGCAAATCATGGGAATCAATAAACAATTTATAAGCAATTAACATTGAATGAAAATTTAATGATTTGCGTTTATAATCCCCGCGTTCATATTTACAGAATAGCGATTCCCCTCATTTTTATAGCTATTCGTTCTTCTGTTGAGTGTACCCAAATTTTATTTAAAAACGTATGAAAAGGTTTATAGCACGTTTAAAAGAAACCACGACATCATTTTATCAATTTTATTATATAGATTTAATTAGAAGATTCTTTTAACTGTTATAAGTATGAATAAGGTTACACACTTTAAAAAATTTAAATTGAACTTAAACTATTAACTTATTTGCAAGAATTTTGATTTGTATTTTTATCATTAAACATAAATATTCAATGTTATAATATGAATATGAATTATTAAAATTGTTTACTTAATTTAACAGATTCTTTCTAAATTAAATTGGCTTTGATCTAGAGTTATGAGTTTTAAAAAGATAATTACCTTTTTTCCAAGGGATATTTTTGGGAATATATAATTAGTGCTCTGGAAATCGTAATCATTATCAGAGGTGGCACCAACTGTGCAAAGGGTCTTCTGTCCAGGGGTGCCATCATTCATTCTGAAAAGCGAAACATGCAAAGATTTGATAATTAATTAAATTTGTATGCATAAATAAACCGAAATTCTAAAATACACAAATAAAATTAATTGCTTTCATCAAAAGTACAAAAACAAAATTCGGGTCTGAATTTTAATTTAGGATGTAATTTGTTACGATAATAGCGACATTTTGGAGGACTGAGTGGGTGGGTAGTTGGTGTTTTTCGGCAAGAGAGAGGTTTGAGGGGTGGCGCTAAGGGTGGCCCAGCTCAACTCAGCTCAGCTCCGAATACGATACGATCCCGTGTATGTAACTTGGATTTGACCGGACTGTCGACCAACAACAAATAGGAGCGTCGTCCTAACATTTGCAGAGGGGACCGGATCCCAGCAGAAACAGCCGAGAAAACTGCGCAAAAAATTTGGAAACAGAACAAAACTCGGAGGAAGGAGATAAAAAACCGTTTTAAATAAAATGTACAAAGATAAAATTTCGCATTAATAAATGAGAAGGGTTTAATTCCTTTTATGGTAATTATTTATGTACGCTTTATATTTGTACTGTGTTGGCTACTGCCGGCCTTTCTCGCCTCACATCTCCCCGCGCTTTCCTCTTCTCCTGGCCGAAAACCCAACAACATAAATCCACATCCAAGTGCTCGCATCTCTATGTAGTAATTTTGGGGTTTGTATTTCGAGAAAGACCATTTATCTGACAGAAGCAGCCTCCAACAACAAAAACAGACCTAATATCAATATAACAAGAGAAAGGTCCGTTTCGCACACACAGCAGCCCCAATTGAAGCATTTATAATTTCTGTTTTAAATTAAATAGGATTTTTGCCGTTACTTTCTTCCATTAGGGGGAGCTCGAATTGTTCGGACATCAGAATAACAAGCATTGCAATTGTTGGACCGACTACGAACAATCCTTTGGAAATATTTGAATTGCCCAGAAAATCATTGCACAATATACACAAATATCTGTCTAATTAGATTAAAATTAAATTTATTTAAGAATATTTCTTTTAAAATAGTTTCGAATTCGTGAAGATTTATAGCTTATTTAACTAGAACTATTATATTTTTTTTATTAAATTTTGGAATCAAAATACTTTTTCATTATATAATTGAATATGGTTTATATGACTCTGCTAATAGTCACCATCCGCATAAAATGACGAACTTCAGAGCGATGTTTGATTTACATGTAAAAGGTATTACAAAATAGACGGATATAATGACGATCCTGTTATTATGACCAATTTTCCACTTCACTTCTATGTCATATTAGTCGGATTCTTTATTTTTATTTTTTGTAATATTTGAATTTGGTGCTATTAACTGATCACTAATACATCGAAAGAAATGGTTCACACACAATTCATTCAAACATCATATATCCCATTTTTAAATATTAAATATTCAATTTCTATTATTTTATTAAATATCATTAAATTTTATAATAACAACAAAAACGTACAAAATTACCATTGATATTATTTGTTTTTAAATATTTGAGCTACTAAAAGAAAAGTTTATTATTTTTTAGATGACGAAAAAGGCGAACCGAAGGCGAATTTTTTATGCCTTTAAATATATTTGGTCTTTTGGACCAGAAATGAAAAATTGATTAAAAGTTATTCTTTAGGAAAAAAAGTTACACATTGCGTAATTCAAATCCATTAAAAACTAACTTTTCGAAAATAAAAATACGATTGAAGTAGTAGATAATGATGGTTTAATCATTTACAACCATTGTGAATAATTTTTTAAGTAAAAAATTGATATTTTAAATAGATAAAAAAATATTATTAAACGCATAGTTTTTAATGATTCAAAAGGAATATAAAACTTTTCTATTTATAGTATATACAAGTATTTTGTATTAGTAATATTTATAATAATTATAAATAAAGTCTATACTCGTAGTGCATCATCAAAATATGTCTCTTGTATCTGGGTAGCAAAATAAATGCGAGTAATTACACCGAGCACCTTAAAATATTTTGCAAATCGCTTTGTGTGAGGGTAGAATTCAGATAGCTGCCAGATTGAGGGCCGGACAGTTGCCAAGGGCGGTTCTCGAACAAAATCACTAAATTTATTATTCCATTTTGCAGAAATCTCCTTTCATCGTCCGATATTAAATGGTAATAAATTTGTGTAAATATTAATTTCAGGGATTAAAATAACATTAAGTTAGCATGGCCGACCGATTCAGACGGAATATAATTATATTTGCAATGCTCGAGGACTCGAAATAACGTCTCCTCATGCTCAAATAAGAGGAAATGGGTGTAAATTCGGTTCAAGTTTGCATAATATAAAATGATATAAAATTTATACCATTTGCAGAAAAAATAAACAGACCCAACATAATAATTTTTTTTTAATTCAAAGTTTTATATTACAATAAAGATAATATTACATTAACTATGAACAAATTTACTATATAAATTATAGTTTTTTTTATTTGGTGCAAATAATTGTTAGGCTTATTCAAGAATTTAAACAATAGTCAATTGTTCAAAAATAATAATGAATCATAATGAATAATATTATTTATATTATGTTTGATAGTTTAATTGGGCTTTAATAATTTTACAAGGATGGGTCCGTGGAATATGCAAACATGCTTGGGATTTTACCAAGTAAACCAACATTTCTTCCAAGCGAAACCACCGGGAAAGGGTATTGTTTCAGCGTCCATATAACAATGAAGTTGATCGGTTTTCTATTGTTCCTTGGCACGCACAAAATTGCCCACTCTGGCCCATTTCTGAGGGCAGGACATCATGAAGCTTACAATCGACTCTGGCGACTCTTGCGTAGGTCATTTTTCCTCTTCGGAAACTTGAAAAACGTGTGAATTTGTTGTGAATTTCCCACAGAATTCACATGCGTCACCTAATTTAATTTCAAATCTCTTAAGATAACTTCAAAAGTATCCGAGTCCACTAAGAAACTGGGTGAGATAAAAATTTACCTCTCCGATTTCTTGTTTACACCATGTTTTAACATGAGGGATCAAGACTCTTGCCCAGTTTTCTTTTTCTTGTTCTAAGTTTTCCTTTTGAATGTTGCAAATTTACGTATGTAATACTTTCTGCTTGTTGATTGTATGTATTGACCGCTTGTGTTATCTTGAGATGAATAGAAGGAGATCATGTAATCACTTTGTTAGCCTTCGTCGAAACTGTTCTATATCCAAAACAGACACACAATAGTGGTTTTCTAGCAGCTTTGACCAGTAAAGCCTGATTGTTCTCTTTATAGCTTCTGTGTGCCATACAGTGGGCCGTTTCTCTAAGCTCACGAAGAATTTTCGCTTTCGCCACTGCGAATGGTTTTTATTGGGTAGTCAACCAAATGGTAACGGGTTTTTTCTAAAAAAAAATTCGATTTATTTTGTTAATTTTAAGTTATATTTCATGGTTTTCAAATTATAATATCAATTGAAACGATCAAGTAAAGTGGAAATTACAATAATTAAAAAATGTTCAGTTTTATGTAAATTACGTAAAAAATAAAGATATTGATTTATATAAATTGAAGATATAATTGTATTAATCGTGTTGATGTGTTATTTTGGTCTAAAATTTAATTTTCAGGTGACAAAAAGTGTGTTTTAAAATTTGGTTCGTTGAGTTCATTCATATTTCACCTCATATTTAAATAAATACTTGTTTTTTTCCAAGTGAAAATATTAGTAATGTGTTCTAACCACGTTTGTTTTACCAAAAGTAAAGTAATATAGCGTCAAAATAAAAATATTTTCGAAAAAACCTGAAATATGAATTGATTTACGCTGGTTGCATTAATGGAATTGATTTTCAATGTATGTTTTTGTTGTTCGCTGTGAGCTTAGAGAAACGGCCCCCTGGATTCCTTCTAGTATTTTTGAAAATACTACTGTGTTCAGTATTTTTCTATTCCTCAAGCTAGCACCCTCCCTGTTGGGCATTATTTGTGCTAGAGTCAGTACGCACTTTTCTCCTTTAGATGATGATTCTATTATTATGTCTTTTCATCTTGAGATCTTTGTCTAGCCATTTGGTTTAAGGTAATATTAAATTAAAAAAGTAGTTTTTTCCTTTCAATTCATGTAAGAAAGACGGGGAGTATCAATAGACGAAATAGAAATTTGTGAAAATTTTTAATAACATTATTTTTGGCAAAATTTAGATAGTTATTTTTGGAAGATAACAGACCCTATTATAGTCCCGTTATACAGTTTTTATCCAACAATTTAAAAAAAAAACCAAATTAAGAAATAATTTTTTGTATATCAAAATCATTGTCTAAGTTGTGAATGGTTGTTAAACTAACCGATGCGATGAAATTAGAAATATAATAAAAAGTAGTACAATGTTGTATTCTTGAAATGAAACAATGACTTTTAAAATTTCATAAAATGCATAAATCTGGTATAAAATAAGGCCGATAAGCATTATTAAATACATGGAACTTCAATATATCCTAGTATTTAATAATGACTCATCTTATTGACTTAGTTTTATAAATATTAATTTGCAATTTCGTATGTGATGTGCCTCATTTTTTCATCAATTCCAGCACGTAAAATTCAATTTTACAAAAAAAGTGAACAAAAATACTCATTTACGAATAGACGTTTCATATAAACGTTTAATTGTGATTTGCAAAATGTTTAGTGGTTGAATTGCATAAAAAGCTGTATGTTAGCACTTCTACGTCATACAATTACTAATAATAAAAAAAAACTCTTCAGTTAAAACATTCTTAACATAAATATTTATTTCAATCACTTTATTAAATGATTTAATTATTACTATTTATTATTATTTATATTTTCTAATTTTGTGATTTGATCACAAAATGTGTATTATTTCCGCAGGGAATCGTGTAAATATAGCCTATAAAAGCTATTTGAGGAATGCTATTAAACGGGGCTCAATTCGCCGTTTGCCTATAAGTCGGTCATTTATGAAGAATTACCTCAATAAATTAATACTAAATTGAACTGAATGAACTTTAAATTAAACGTGAAATTAATGTGATTTGGGCGGTCAAACCATTAGTAGCGCCACAATAACCAGCAACACCCGGCTACAGGCGAGCATCAGCAGCATCATCATCAACAGCATGAACATCATCATGAGAACAACAAGCCATGGGTATAGCATGGCAATCGTCTGAGTGGGGCAAGTTTATTAAAGGTTAAATCGATTATCGGTGCGATTGATTGGCATTTGAACCAATACATTTGGAATCCCCGAAACAGACTTGCAGGACGCGTAATTAAATGGGCACCGACTCTGTTCAGTCCCTCCGTACTCTGTACTGTCGTTCAAGTCCCCGAAAATCGATAGTCGAGCGTCCATTTTCCCTTTTGCAAAAGGCGAGGGAAAATGGACAAAGAGCAAATTCCCATTCGTTCGTTTGAGGCGCCCACCCCCATACCAAAGCAACCCCTTGAACTTTGGCCAGGACGGACGGATGGACCAACGGGTGGAGCGGAGTGGAAAATAAAGGTGGCCGAGGAAGAATGAGGGTGGTTAGCCGGCGTCGTCGTCGCCAAGCAATTTAATGAGCGAAGGGTTGATAATTTGAGTCGAGCTACAAAAATTAGGGGGAGCATAATGGCCGACAGCATTAGAGCACACCACTACATACTTATTAGGGTTGAAAACTCTTTTGTTTGTAATTCCATTTGATGATAAAATTTCGGCCGTTAAAGAGTTTTGCGTATTAGTTCAGAGATGGCGCAATCTAATGTTTTTAAGTAAAAAAATCTGGTAAAGAATTTAAATGATTATTAACTAGAAATTAAAGTATGTATTACGTTGAAATTTTTAAATTTAGTTAAGATTGTGTAACCCAATCCATTACATTTGATTTAATTTTTTTTCTAATAAATTTTCAAAATAATTAATTGAGTTTTTGAGTATGATAATAATCTTTTTCAATAACCAATATACATATATGTTCCAAGAATGTACATATTAGTATGTATTTATGTTCACAATACATAACGTGTGAATTATAAGTAATTTTAATTTGCCAATATTTGTGTAACACATCGAAAGCATGTTTAGGATGATTAGAAAGTACTGGTTTAAGGAACATCAGTTTATTCATTCGCCTGGAAATGTTTGCAGTTTTTCGATTGACTAATATTGAAATCGATTGATCAATATTATTTTGGTGGCGTTTCTGGCCAACTGTTTGAAGAATGAACTGAACTATAAAATCTCGCTTTTGGTCAGAAATTTCCACTGGATGATTCGTTTGATTGTACGTATATGTGCGTGTGTATTTCGCTGGACCAAAACACAGCGAATTTGTCCGCGACTGCGATATCACACAGCATCGTTCTCAATGATGACGGTTTTTTCGGCGTTTTATATTTATGAGAGGGTGGCAAAAATTTCGCTCGTTCTCTATACATAGGTTTTATATATTATTTGGACCGGGTTTTTTCTATGCGCCCACCAAAACCCGGCGGTGTGTGTATATTCTTTTATGTGCAATATTCGCGCGCGGCGTATTTCTGAGAGGAGCAGCACACTGATGACGGTGATGACGATTGGCGGCGGTGGTGGTGGCAGCAGAGGCAACGGCGGTGGCAAAAAAGAGGAATTTTCGCGACGTCGAATTTGCGCTAGCGAAAAACATTAGCCTAGGACTTTGATAACTGCATTTCATTTTTAGGTTTTTCAGTGCGAAAAAATTTTTGTCCCAGTGTGATGGTCTGGTGCGTCATGTTTCGCGCCGTACATGAAGCTTAAGCGGTAAGTGCTTTCCCAGACACCCTCGAAAGTCTTAGACATTAGACTCTGTTGGACCACTTACCTTGGAGTCCAAGGCTGCTTTTGGTGTGAGTGCGTGTGCTTAAAACATTTGTGATTGTGTGTGGAAATGTGTGTTTGTGTGAATGAGTGTGTGTTTACGTGCGGAAATTGGGACTAATAATTATTACAGTAATTATTGCCGTTTCAATTAATTGATTTTACGCGGATTTATTTATTGACGAAAGCAAAATTAATTGTTTTCTAAGTGGGAGATTTGGACTAAATTTATTAAAAAATGATGGTGATAATGACTTCTTTAAGACAGTCTCTTACACCTCTATAAGGTGAAGGCATTGATTATAAGAAAAATTTACTTACTGAAACGACAAAACGAATCATTTTTCACGCGTGCGCCGTTTTCACCATAAAATTGGATTATAATAAATTAACAAATTACAGGATGTTTATTCAAAACTATTTATGTACAATAATATGAGCCATTAATTAGGTGGAGTGAGGAGTGGCATTTGGTGGGCAAACACTTTAATCAATCACAGCGTTGGGAATATTTCCGGGCAATCATAACCATTCAGTTTGATGTTCAATGAATTAAAAGCGGGCATGCAAAAATTTTCAAAGCGTTTTTATTTGTACAAAAAAGCGTTCTAGTTAAAAGCGTTGATAATAAGCGGTCAAAAAAGCAGAAAACATGTTCAAAATTCTAATGAACGCAAATACTGTGATGGAGTTTTACATTTTATTGGTGCTCTCTCGTTCACATCGTCGTCTACTTTGCGGGATTCCAAGTCATCAGCGTCATCTGCAAGAAATATAAAATGAAAGCCGTGTTTTAATGCGTGCAATCGTAAATGAAAAANGTTCAAAATTCTAATGAACGCAAATACTGTGATGGAGTTTTACATTTTATTGGTGCTCTCTCGTTCACATCGTCGTCTACTTTGCGGGATTCCAAGTCATCAGCGTCATCTGCAAGAAATATAAAATGAAAGCCTTGTTTTAATGCGTGCAATCGTAAATGAGAATTAATTTTATAGCCAACCCTTTCGAGATAGCCAGAATTCATAAATTATTCATTAGAACTCTCTGTTGAGAATTGTAACCCCTCGAGGAGGTAAGGGGTTGATTAAGGTGACGCCAAAGAATTCTCTCGACATTCGCTCGCCACGCACAATTTAGAAGAAAATTAAAATATACTGGACTTTTCGCCTCTGTGTTTGCAATAATTAAAAGGGGTTGAATTACAAACACATTTATATTAATCAAAAAAGGGTTATGCCCCTTTGCATGGAAAATGGGTTCAATGAAATTTATTTCGTACCGACGGCAAATAGTCCAGCCGTTTCATTTTGAATTTTTAATTTAAAGGCGATTTATAAAAAATATTTTGTTTAAATTTTATACAATATCTTTATGTTATAATACATTATACATTCAGTAAGAAAATATATTTTAAAATGCTCTTTAGATTATTTTTATTAACTTAAACTTTAAATTACCAAAAAAGGGCAGTAAAATGACGATTTTAAATTAATGTTTAAACTTTCGTCTAATTAATTTCAATTATTCGAATTTTGCACATAAATCCCTTTTATGAGGCGAAAGTCTGACAATAATTAATTTCTATGCCAAATGTATGCAAAACTGTAATCAACGTACTGTAATTACTGTTATTTTATTTCAAAAGAAATTACTTTTGTCCATCCTGGCTCCATAGTGAGGCCTCATTAAATGGCGTGGTGATGAAGAGGACATGGCTTTTTATTAAGGTTCAATGAGTTCTAGCATTTTAATGAGCTATTCAGAAAATGGTATTCAGTCTGGAAAATTTTCCAGAATATCAATTTGCTGTGAATGAAAAGAAAAAAGATGTTGCACAACAGACTTCGTAATCTATGAGGAAAATTAGTCCTTGGTCTGTTCGTTTAAACTGTTACTGTTGTTAGTTCCTATATTATAAAACAAAAGGATGTCTAAGATGTATGTAGTTGAATTATTTGCAAAAGTACTGATTTGAAGAATTTACAATTTATTTTTGTTTTAATATTATAATTGTTTTAACAAAGTCAGCTGTTCTTTTTTGTATGAATTTAGCGAGCTGTGCTTCTAGCTGGCGCACGTTAATTATCTTTTGAATATTTGATCAATTTGTGAATATTTTTATTATTAAATTGTACATTTTTGTTTTGCTTTAAAGTTTGTACTTTGGGCTAAATGAGAATATACCATACAATGTACGAGTAGCTATAGAAGTTATTTGAATCAACAAGATTAAAATTATATATAATTTTCACACAATTCTTTTGAATTTATTCTGGTTTATGGTTCGATGAGACTTCCTTTTTCTATAACATTGTTGAAGCTGTTGAATAAAGACGAATGATGTCCCTTCCACATCGAATTAATTCATAATAAAGGGCTCTAGAGGAGGAACCAAACCGACTTCTCTAGTTGCATATGTGGATGGTTAGATTAAATAGTAAAAAGTCATAATTGCATACGTACTTATTCGTTTATCGTTTGATATTTACAAGCTCTCAAATGAGTGCATAGATAGCAGAGGAGATTAAAAGGATGTGTATGTGTGTACAGTGGGTGGAAGTACACTCAGGATTGTGGGGTTGAAAATACAGTTTTCTGTTTATACCACTGCATATCGCCATAGAATATTACTATTATTGTCTTAACCAAATAGGTTCTTCCACATGTCTAAATATTTAAATTTAAATAAATTCATTGTACTGGGCTGAATTTGTCCCATCCAACCATACCAACGACACAAATATCCTCATCACATTCCCTTCTGAGGTTCTGATTAGTAAAAGGAACATCCTCTGAAGGACAAACCATTTATATATTCCAATTTTCATTTTATTTTAATTGCCTCATTATCATTAAACTTTATTGCTTTAGAAGTCTAATTTATGAAATTTAAATATTATTATATTTTTCTTTAGTTCTAAAAATGATTTAATATAAATTAGAAGACCAATCCCTTTATTTAAATCATTTTAAATATGTATTGGATATTGTCTCAGATGTTTCAAATCAATTCAATTAAGCAATGGTCTCATTTAATGCATATATAGCTCTAGTGACCAGTGAAGGGAGTTTTCCAATTTTAATAATAAATTGAAAATGTACAGTAGTTTTGCTAGGGATCTCTACTCTTGTTCATAATTCAAATTTAAATACATAATTGAATTTCAAAATAATCCTGTTTAGAAAACCATAGTCTAGACGTTTTATTAGTCGGCAAAATAGGAAAGAAGAATAAAGGTAATTGATTTATAAGGGAAACCTTTCTGGCGCTAATAGTTTCAAAAAGAATATCCGTTTTCAGCTTGAGTCGTCCAAATTGAAACTCAAAGTTCTCTAGCTGGCTACATGAAAGGACCGTGTGATGATGGAAGGCTTGCCTGTGTTGGTAATGTGTCCACAGAAACTTTGATCGAAAAATGAAATGCAAACCGTAGGATTTCCATTAGAGTTGGCAAGGACGAAAAGAGGCGATAGGAGACGACTGCTGCATATGGGCTTCGCATAGAAAGTTTAGAAAATGTTCTAGTTAACAAAACCAAAGTAGATTTTATACATTCATATATGCCAGTTATCCACTTGCTGGGCTATATAAAGGACGTATTGATAACAACTTACAAAATATTCCCTGATTTAGAAATTATTTTGGAAGCACTGATTTTCTATTAACAATAAATTATTATTATTTTTGGTTAAAAATCAAAAATTTATTTTATTAAAGTGTATGCTAAAAATGATTATTTTAACAAAAATACAATACAAATATCAATAAGAGGTTCCTTATTGATATGGTTAAAAAATTATTTTATATAATTCTGTTGAAAAATGTTTACATTTTAGTAGCCAATGCTTCCTCTAGAAATTGTTTTATAATCGTACAGTGTTGAATAAATTAAAATTCAATACCCGCAGACAATTACAAATCGTGTAATTACACAAAATTAGTGATTTGTACCAAATTTCAACTACTAAAAATTAATATTTTTGATCTTAGTAGCTTAGTATGGAACATATATTTTGACATTTTTCTTACTACTACAATAAAGTAAGGCCATGATTTATTGATCAATTAATTTTTTTTCAAAATAAATGACAAAAAGGAAATTTTGTCTTAAATGTTGGTTCTGGCTTTGAAATGTGGTTCAAATGATGAGTGCTGTCACAGGAATATTAGTGATACAGTGCTTGGTGCTCTATTTCCGTGATAACATTAAAAAAAACTTAGACCAAAAGTTCTATTCGCTTGACAAGTACTTCCCTTAATTGTATGTGTTTAGACCTTCTTATTCTTTACTTATTTCGCGGAAAAATAGGTAATAAAAATGTGAATTGTATCAAATTTTGTAAAAAAAACTGGTTGGAAAATATATAATTTAACACTCGTATTAGAAAACCCATTTCATTCGTTTTCTAGAACTCTACTCGAGTTTAATTATGGTTCATTTTTCCTACACGTTGTTTATATAACTATTAAAAAACATATAAATGGTATATTGCTATAGGTACTATTTATGAATTACTAAAAACAATATAAAATCCAGCAAATCATTTAAATTTTTTGAAAAATGTTTTTAAAAAAATGATGTAAAAATTTTTACGTTTTTCCGTTTATTTCTCATGAAAGATAAGGATTAAGATATTACTCAACGTTCGATTTAAAACCCATGAAATGAAATTATTGAGGATTTACAGATGCACATATGTGAATTTATCTTGTAAATTTTGATAAAAAGGATATGGGCCTACAAGCATAGTCTATTAGGTCATTTGGCTATAATTATGTTATAAGTAATAACACATTTCACTTAACCATGAAATAAACATATATTGATTAGATGAAATTTTTTTTATTTGTGTTTGGGATTACCCGTATCGTCACATTTTTTTTGGACATCACAAGGGCTGGGATTGAGCAGAAAGGTATATTTACATTGACGGGAGAGGGTTACATTAGATGAAAATTATACGCTTTTTTACAATATCAAAAATAAGTCTCTTATTGGAAAACCCTATACATTGTTTTTGAAGAGTAATTTTTTATAAATAGATTAGATATTTGTATAATCCACAACTAAAAATTTGATATTTTTATCATTCCAATTTATATTTGAATAAGTTTAAATTCAAATTCATTTCAGAAATTATGTAATCATATAAAGTAATAATTTCTTATTTATCAGACCACCATTGTTAATAGAGAAATTTACAAATTCAGTTTCCCACAACTCCTCATTTCCCTTTGACTTGGTTGGTTCCCTGGCCATCATCCTCTCCTCTGGTCCAATCTAACTGAACGAATAATTTTGAAATTGAATAAAATAAACTTTTGCATCTCCGTCCCATAAGAGGATGTGTTGTATAATAGGGAATATGCATGTGTTCAGCTGTGGTCTTGTATGATAGAGAATTTTCTATGTTAGTTCGGGAAACAAGATCAACTTCGTGCCGAGGTTTTAGTTATTTTCATTATTCAATTTATCTTTGCCCAAAAAATTATTTAGAAAAGCAAAATAAAATATGAAAACTTCATTTTTCCATTTTAGAAATCGGTATTACACAACTAAAGGGTAACTTTTCGTAAAAGTTTTCACCAAACTGACTGAAACTGAATACACTCATGCCTCCATTCTCCTCTATGCAGCACATTTTACTGGGTAATAATATTGGAATGGTTTGCAACTGACAGACGCCCCTTGGTTATATGGCTTAATTACTATTTCTCTGATTTTTGTTTAGGATAGATTTAATTTTGGTATAGCGATTGAAAACGTTTTAATGACGTATTTATAAAAAAAAACTATAAATAAAAGAAAATTGAAAGACATAAGAGTTTCAATTTTAACAATTTTTGTATAAATAACTTCAACGAGATCTTTTAATTTGTTGCAGATAAGAAGAAGATAAGAAATGTTAGAAATGAATCTCTAACTCCTTATTTTATTCCATTCTAAATAATAAAGTCGTATTGTCTAAATTTTCTTTTGATTGAGAAAAATCTCATAGATTTTTTTTTTATTTTCGTAATGACTGGATCCGTTTACGTAATTGACATAAACTGAAAACAAAAAGTCAATGAAATGTCGAAAGATTCATATTCCTTACGGGAATTGAAAAAGGAAATTTATTATTCATCAAATCGAGATGTTATTTTGGATAATTTCATAATTATATTTTTATTATTATAATTATATGCAAACTTAATTCATATAGCTTTACTTTGTTGTGATTTTCTATTAAGTCATCTGATTGCGAAAAGTGATCTATGGCAGTTTCTTAATATACCCTTTCATTTCTCATCTTCAACCAACGGGATTTGACTTTTCATGACTGTTTGTTTTTCAGGGTTATTTTAGTTAATTAATAGCACCAATGCCGGTTGAAAAAGATACCAGCCAATCCTACCCGACTATGATCTCCGAGGAGGCAGTGGTATGCGTTACAACTCGGCTATGAGCAGTTTATTATATAAACTTTAAAGATAAACACAATAAATTTTCGACATTTCGGTGACTATTTGATTACAGTGTATTATTAGTCAATTAATAGCACGTAGACCAGTTGAAAAAGGACCCAGTCAATCCTACCCGCCCAGGGATCAAACCCTTGACTCCGAAGAGGCAGCCGGATGCGTTACCACATCGGCCACGAGGCGTGTTAAAAATTCTTAAATTACCTATTGAATATTGGTAAGAGAATAAAAAAAAGAGCATAACACTGCTTTCCCAATGAATTTAATTTTTATATATTTTTGTTATTCATTTAAAAAAATGATTAAGATACCATTATCCATTAATAATATTTTTATAAAAAAAATTGTTTGGTGCAAGATGTATCACCTTGTATTACTTCATAAAATGACTGTCTCAATGGTCAGAATTTAAATGGCAATAGCCAGATTCAACTATTTTTTCGCACAACTTGAGAAGTAATTTAAACGGAGTAACTAATTTAGTAAAGCAGTTTCCGTGACTAATTACAACAAATTCAATTTTCCCATTTTGGTGTATGTGTGTAACTGGCGCTGAGTGCAATTAGTAATTATCTAAGTAAATATAGTGTTAAACAGCAGCCGTAGAGTGTGTTCAGTCCTTCGTGGAGGATAGCAGTGGCAAGAGTGCGAGTAACACTGAAAACAGCGTTAACAATGTTACAGTAACTAATAATATGATGTTGTTGGTTTTACAAAGTCGGAGGATGCTGTGGGAGACGGAGAGATCTGGTAGTTTTGTGATTAGGGACCCGGGGCAGGACAACGGTGGCGTTGCCCAACAATAAAATTAAATTAAAGTAGAGAAAATTTTTAATTCCTCTGACAAATTTAATAAATGAGTTTGGAGTCCAACTTATTAACCCCTACGAAAATTAATGTATAGAGCTAGGCACTTGTATATACGTATACATACATACGTACATCTCTGGAGGAGTCGAATGGGGTGAACCGAGAAGAGGTATAACCGAGAGCTGATGTTGAAATATGTATAGATGGAATGGTTTATCTGGGACTGGAAACGAGTAATAAACCCTTTTTCTTTACATAAATAAATAACGGACCCATCATTAAAATTTCCTTTTTCTTTTATCATTGTATAAATATGCAAACACATGACTATATATGTAAATATAAATAAAATAGGAGGAGGACTTCACATAGCCATTAGGTTTAGCTAGTCCATCTATCTAGCTTTCGGTATATATTTATTCAACTAGAGAGCCGAGTGGTGGGAACATTAGTTTCAACTAAAATGAATGAATTTATTTGGGTTTTTCATCCCCCCATATGAGCACATAAATAAATTCCCTTGATCCTTTCTTCCCATGTTACCCACGTCTCTCATTTCATCCTTATCCACCTTCATCGTCGTCGTCGTCGTCGTCGACATCTCATCCCCATCGCACCATCGTGGACCAAAAATACTGCTCCTCTGACGTGTTTTCCACTTATATCGAAATCCACACAAGCCCACAGTTTTCTAAATTATTTGTAGAACTTTAGAAAATGAAATGAAAGCTGTTGTTGTTTGGGGAGAGATGGTTGGAGTTGCCCTTCTTGTTCGTGTGTGCGCAGAAAAAAGTCGCTAGAGATTTTATAAACCACTCTGCTTTTGGGTAGAGGAAAACGGGATTCAAAATCCATCCTCTCTGCCCTTTTCAAAAGAAATTTTAATAACCTAATTCTGGTTCAGAAATTAGAAGGTTGAAGGAATTATTTATGGCTACATAAATTCTATTGTTATATAACTTTATATCTTTATTAAAATAAACAATCTGTTCTTTAAGTGTACGAATAAAATCAACAAGACTTTTAAATCAATAATTAAATTTATAATTTAATTCTACGTAATTCAAGGAAAGTTATTACAAAAATCGTAGTATAGTTTTAAAAAAGAACTTCTTATTGTTTCTTTTAAATTATATAAAAAAAACTATAACTCTCTTTATTCAAATGTCAAGTTATGTTTAAATTGCATATATAATTTAATATAAATATGGAAAGCTAATAAAGAAAGAAAGTTATTAGATCTATAAGACAATTTTTTAGTTATATATTGATTGATTTCGAAAATTTCATAAAAAAAAGATGATTAATTTACAGATAAATCTACGAATCTATAATATTTGAAAGATTCTACATTGAAAATTTATCTTCATCTCTTCTTTGTGTCTAAAATTGAAAAAGTCCAAACCCGAATAAATCTCGAGAAACATTTCACATTTTAATTAGAAAATATTTTAAAGCATTTCACTCAGAATAATTCGATCCTGCACAAATACTTTCACAATTGCTTGGCCAGTTGAGGAGGCTAAGAGAAATGGGAATGAATTATTTTATTGGGGCTGAATAGAAGTGAGTTTGAGACTGTATTTGCTATTCCCATTAACAAATAAAATTATACATCATGGGGTATATCTAGAAGTTTTTATTAGGAGAATTTTATTAGAATTATTGTTCTCAAATTTAAATAAAACACACTCTTTGGCAAATGCGGTCCTCTCGGCAGAGAGTGTGTTGGTTTGGATTATGCAAAAGGGTTGGTTGGCAAAGAAGATTGCAAAATGGGGTGGATTTGGCCTGAATAAAAGTAATGGGAAGTAATTAAATTCTGGAATTTCTCTGGCGAAGATTAGGATAGTGTGGATGGAAACAAATGGCTTTCTCCTGCGCCCGAGCAATGGACAAAAGATTCGTTGCAGAGGGTTTAGCTTGGCTTCGTCTACCGCCTGCACGACCACCACCTACCCCTTTTATTTAAACGATGGAAACTTTTTCCATCATTTCACCATTTATAGTTTCAAAATGGTCGGATCGGTCCCATCCAGACCACATTTTCTCAAATGAGGTTCTGCTGGACGAATTTGTCGCACAACAATAGCAATTATTATTTCATATCGGATAGAAAATGATGATTGTCAAGTGCAGTTGTCGGACCTATCCTCTTAGTATTCCGGATTTGCAAGCGCCCATCTCGACCAGGCAAACACAGTGTATAAATTATAGAGAATTCTTCGTAATACAAAACAAACAATGGCAATTAATAGAAAAGAGGCAGACTTTAGAAAGAGGGTTCAATATTTGAATTAATCTTTTGTTTGTGTATATTCAATTTGAGAAGTAGTCTCATAATTTAAAAAAAAAGTAAAATTTTATAAATTAAATTTGGGATAAGATAAGAATCTTCTTTAATAGTACTTTCTAATCGTTATTGAAAAAGAATTTTTGAACGAACATTTGAAATACACATGTCAAGAGAAGTGACGACAATTATTCACGTTAATATATAAAAATTTAAGTGAGGAAATCATTCTGCTTTGGATGAAGCTGGTCATCGTTACAGATTAAATTATATTACGTGATTTCAAATGTTATCAAATTGGCTGACGACTATCCCGTTTCACATTTTGCAAACATAGTTAATCAAGCCCTTTTCACTGACATTAGACTGCATCTATATATGTATGACTGTGGAATTCAGCACAGAGACTATTCTCTAATTATAAAAACCGTGTCTGTCAAATGCATTTTCGTCGTTTCCACGCAGGCATTAATTGAAATTTCTCTGTAAACCCATCCACCAAGACCATCCATCGTCATGTCCGCGTCTCTAAACTGCACACACCGTTACATAAAAGTCATTATTGCCATGCATCCTTAATTGCGAATCCATCTCGCTAACACTGGTTTACGGCCTCCAGGATTTAATTTAATTTTGTCCCTTTTTTCAAATCCAGAGAAAGTCGGAGATTCGTAATTTCTCTGAGTGACAAATCAACGAATAACACATTTCCTTCCTGAGTCAACCAGACTGGGGACAAGTTTTATAGTGTCTCCGCTTCTTCTGTGTTTTTCATTAAAATATAGGCACATCATTTTTGGCTCATCTCGCTCTCTGGACATGCCATAGATTTTTAAATCTGTCGCGACTGCAATTTTTCATATTTTTTGCACTCGTGCGTTGTCGTCATATGAATCCTCGGCCCGTCTCTCTGATTCAGATCACTATTCTACATCCATATGTGGATGCACGGGATGTATTTGCATTTTTCATTAATCAAACGCGTCGCAGAAATATAAAAACAGGAAAAGTGCAGCTTCAATAACCCTTTGGAATAATCTATTCAGTTTGGTATATTCGCATACCAAGTCTGTGGAATCGAATATACACTTATATATATTGCTACATGTCTGATGAGCCCCATTCGATCCATCTACTTCTGTTCAAAATTTACAATAACGCTTCGTTGGACAAGAGATCACTGTTCGGTTGAGTGAATAAAAAATATAATTATTTATAAAATTATATTTTTAAATTGTCTCTATTATTTTAACTTTGAGTATGTATACGTATGTATGTAGTAAAATATAAATAGTATTTAAAATGAAAAATATGGTTTTTATTTATAATTTTGGTGGATAAAATGGACATAACCGTACTAATGTTTGTTCTGTCAAAGACGTTATGATCAAATTTTTAGTCCCCTAGTGCTTTTTCTTTAATTTTTGTGACAGATTCCAAAAACAAAATCGGGATACGAGTACTTTTAAACACTAGTGTAAAAACAGCAAATTAAAAATGACACCTAATTTTACACATTAAGACCAATTTGATTTGATTTTATATTTTACATGTGAAAAAAATAAGAAAACTTCGAAGCTCAAAATAATGTTAAAAGACTAGATTTTCATACAGTATTGAAAAATTATTATTTCACCAGCACTTTTTCGTTATTACTGTATCCCAGAAAAGCGGTGACTATTTTAAAGAAACTGGTGTGTTGTATTATTGGAAGTAGATTAACAATAATATTTCTTTTATGCTGTATTTAAATTTATTTGGTTTTGTTAGGTTATTGTAAAATACTTGCATGTAGGATTATTGAAATATTTTGTGATTGTCGTTATTAAACCTTGTCGTTTTAAAATGGGACGTTTCCGAAAGTGGTCCAAGAGTGAAGCCCTGTCTCTCCAGTTGCCAAATTGTGTAGCTCCTCGGACTGCGTGGTGAAAAATCAATAACGGCCGCTAAAACTGCGACCATGCACTTTTGTTTTGTAGCACACAAAACCGCTTTTCGTGTGTGTGTATGTGCGTTTCTGGCTCCCTTTTTGCGGGAATGGATGACGGCGGTGTGGACTGGTTGGTAGAGTGGACACCATCAATTTGGGCACAAAACTGTATAGGCAAACCATTTTCCAAAAACTGCAATTCAGCCATGTATTCAGCCGCTAAGTGAAGGTACATGTCCCGAACCCCGGTCCCTTTTCCCGCTCATCCCTCGGTCACCCACTTGGACACACTCAAACCCACAGCAGCCCCACGACATATTTAAACATATTTAACTGGCTATGTAATGCAAAACTGTAGAATTTCAATGAAAGCCTAAAATTTTTGCCATTTTTAACGCGCATTTTGTGTGTACATTGTATGCACTCATTTTGCACACACCATATATCGAACAATGCTCGTATGCACTATGTATATGTATAGCTTTGTAATTGCCGAATAGGCCTACGATGCATCTATCTATTATTAGTGTGCACAGAGAGAGAGGGACTGGGAATTCTCCATAGTCACGAAAATGAATATAAATTGGGTATTTGGATGTGGATAGATGATGGTAGGCAGTTGGACAGTTTCATGTAAATGCTGGAGAGCCATCATCGACCCAGGACTATACGTATACCCATACATTTTATCTGGGCTGAAGGATTTTTGTACAGCCAAGCACAAAGCGAGATTGCAAATTTGGATGCGTTGAAAACGCCAGCAACAATTGCTTTCGTATACACAAAAATGCACTAGATATGAAATTAATCACGTTGATCAACTAAATGCATTGAAATATCACATGAAAGTCTGAATTGGAACCCCTTAATTGCTCCTAGTTTTATATTACCTATTCTAAAAATTTAATTCGTTAATTTTTATTATAATTGAAATCAAATATAAATAACTGTCACTTATTTCATTAAGTAAGTTGTTTTTGATAAATATATACTTAATTTTAGAAATCAAACTGATGAACAATTGCTTGAAAGCATAACAAAAATAGGAGAAAGTAAGATTAAGCACCATTATAGAATACTTTAGTATATTCTAGGTGTATATTGTTATTATTGAAACTTATAGTTCAAACACGTTATTTTAAATTATGCGATAAATCTTTGTTTAGTTTATTTGCAAACGAACACTTTTTTCAAACAAAAACGAAAATAAACAAAATATATCACTAACCTTGGAAATTATGTGTTTGTTAAATTATTAAGGCACTACATTTTTAATATTGTTTTTGATCTATCACTGAAGGAATTTGGAACGGTACTGAAGTGCTGTGGTCATTTGGAAGGATGAGCCTGAGGTTCAAAATTATCTCACGACACTAAAACAGGTCTTACAATCTATCTTAGATAATAACCCTTTTAATTGAATCGAAACAAGTTTGATCGGTTCTCAAGAAATGAATTTCCAACCCTTTAGACACATACCACTGGACTTGGAGATTAATTTGAGATGGGAAGAATAGCGTTTTGGAACAGGTTTTGATATTGTGGGGTCGTTGACAAACTTGACCAGAAAGGTAAAGGGTTATTAGGTTGCGAAAGAGATTAGTTGAATATTCCTTCTTCCACATTTACAGAAACAGTAATTATTCCAATACATTCATCTGCAGATAATAAACAAAATTGGACCGGCAATTGTTAAAAATTATAAATCTGGGAACTTTTTTCGTTTATCTCGTTCCGCTTATGTGGAAAGGGTTGTTGGTTAGTGGTAATGGACATAGGAGAAGCGGTAAAACGGTCTTGATTGCGGCCAAAACATACAGATCGAATTACGAATGGATGTCCAGGGAGAGCGCGCTAAACTCCCTCGCACTCACCCCCATTCAAATATTTCAATTAAATCACAATGAATGCTCAATGGCACAAGGATAATTGATTATTGAGCAATGTTTGTTTAGTGTAATGTAAAGGAAAAAATGGTTAAAAGTATAATAAAAGAGATAGAGTTTAAGAGTTGTGTTTGCTTATTGACTCTCGGATAAACTTGACGATTTAATTAAAATTAGGTGTCTTAAATTTCAATGCCATAAACTAATCTACAGAATTGTTTAGTATTGTTGAAAAATTATTGAAATTTATTTAGTTTGATTTCTTTTCTTTCACATTTAGGATTTGAATTTACTGACGTTATACAGATATAGTTCATTTTATCACCGAGAAAGTTCAGAAATCTATTTATGGTTGGGGAATTATATAAAATCCAAGTTAATTCTTTTGGGTCTATTTTGAAGTCATTAATTTATTTATGTGTCGGTTTTAATGCAGAGTATAAAATGATATATCCTCCCTGGTTTTTATGGGGCGCAGCCCTTAATTGACGAGTTTTTTCTTGGGCCAAAAAATAATGGGTCCTTTAAGTACGCTCCTCTTGGAATTATTTCTCCCCACAAATAGCCCCACATTTTCCACGAGGAGACGGTTGTGTTGGATTTAAATTATTTCTGGTAAAAGTGCTCCTTTTTTTATTATTTAATTATTCTTGTGTAATTACCCCAAAATATTTATAAGGCTGAGTTTTAATCCATGATCCGAAGCAAAACCCGAACATTTTTTAGGCAAATGTATATATAATATGTTGTGCTCTTCATCGAATTAATTTGCGATGGGGTTGATAATTATGTCCCGATTCTCTTGAAGACAGTCGCCCGGTGAGCGGATATTATCCGGCCGAGGGACAGCTCTATTCCAAAATTCATTTCCTTTTAATTATACACTTTGTCCTAAAGGTCATCCGGTCACCGTTATTAGCATAATAAATTCCAATCTGATGAGAGGTGCAACGCCAAATAAAAAGAGTGTAAAGCCAAGGGGTCGGTCGGTTTATTATTATTCGAATGTGTCCCGCGACAGAATCCAGCCCTTCTTCACTTTGAGCTCTGTAAACCTGTGCAAGACACTCTTTTAGCATTGTAATCGGAATCGGTTTAACATTTGACATGGCCTTACGGCACCCCTTGAAGCTAGGATCTGGCGTAAAGTAACCTTGATTGGCCCGTGCCGGAATCCAGTCAGTATTTTTGAAAAGGACATCTTAACGCGTATGTTAGCCCTTGTTTCATATACATAGTATGTGTTGATATATTGTATAGAGATTGTTATAATTTTTGGGAATTGTACTATGTGCAAAATATCAAAACGGCCTATTCTACACCCTTGAAAAATTAAATATCTATTTTTCACTATATGTAATAATTTGTTTTATAAAAATATTAAACCATTAAAAATTGACGAGGTATTTCAGAAAATCACATTTTATTTATTTTTAAACAAATTGTTTCTATTGCAAAAAATCCATAAATCTTGCAAAAATATCTTGGTTAACATTGATTTATAAATGTATTATATGTATTCCATTTATGTATTATCTAATTTTTTGCTATTGTCCGCTGATAAACTTTTAGTTTTCTAAATAATAAAAATGATCCACTTATCTAAACAAATTATTTATTTTCCGAGACAAAATTTATTTATTTATTTATTATTAACAATAAACTGGCAGTAGTCTTGAAGACAAATTGGTACAAAACCAAAAATATTATTGGAAACAATGAATTTGTTCTTAAAGATGTATATTTATTACTATCTCATGTTGGCCACACGCTTAAAACCAATTTTATCGTTCATCGTTCATTAACCCAGAAACGTGGATTTTAAATCCGATTTTCCGGGTTCTCAAAAAATTCTCACGTTTAACCGGAATTTTGTGGGTGTCAAGAGGGATTGTTGTTTTTTTCATCATATGTAGATATAAATTATATTTTGGCATTTTGCGGAAGATAAAAATGTTCTAAGCCCTGCTCCTTTTTCAATCAAGAGAACAGTAAATAAGCGAAGGGTATTTTGTTGACCGTCGTCGTGGACGTCCTGATTGTGGTGCTTTTTATGTACGTGCTCATATCTTGTATGCACCTTTATCCAAATCCAACCCCAATCATGCCTCTAAGCTCTCGGGCTCTGTGTTTGTGTAGTCGTCCTGGTTGTCGGTTAGAAGAAGAGAAGAAATCATTTTAAATTTATTAATATAATCCTGGCGCACGGTTCTCCCCTCGGACACTCTGAGCTCGGCTGTGGTTGGTCCGTCCACCGAGCAGAGCAGATGATGATTATGTGGAGAGACGCTCTTCTGCTGGGTGGTGGACGACGACGGCGAGAACGATGAAGAAGGATGACGCAAAAGAGTGTGTGCGGTTTCGTTGTTCGGTTAAAATGGATAAAAATTACACAATTTAAGCAAATGTTTTTCTACATCAACATATCCAACGAACCTTCCCGAAGAGGGACCATCGCCTGTCCGTACACTACTTCATCCATCATTCCCCATACTCCAGCACCGTCATTGGAGAAGGCTGGTTCTCCGGTTCCGTGCAGAATAATTACTTTTGCTGCTTAATGGCGTTATTATTATTACTTTCATCCTCCTCATCTCCGGCCAAAAGAACGGACGACGTACAGCAAGCGAAATTATTTTAAAAGCAGTGCGCCTTCTGTTCTTCTTTCATAAGAGTTTTGACTAAACTGAGAAAAAAAGGATATCTAAAAATTATTAACAGATATTAGCCTCTAAGAAAATATAGTATTAATGATAAAACTAGTTTAGAAAGACAATAGCTTTTCTGTAGTCTCAGTTCCTGTACTCAAAGTGGAAGAGAGATCATTTTTAGATGAATAATAAAGATAAATGAAATCGGTTCCTTTCCGCTTCTTTACTATCTTACTTTTCCTTTATTTTGATTCTTGGAGAGAAATAATTACATCAGATTTAAAATAATAAATTCAATTTTCCATTTACAATTTTTTCTCCACTATTAAAATTAAAGATTCTAGTTAATATTTAATACAAACCCGCAGTTGTTGAGTTCTTTTTTGATAATAGTAAATAGCATTTAGTTGTTTGCTATAAATCTCGTAATTTTGAAACGAGCGGCATTTTTCGTTCGGTTTAATTTCTAGCAATAGCTATTTTATCAAATCAGTTGTAGGTGAAAATCTATAGAACAATTCTTGTTTAATTGATATTCATTGTCCATGAACCGTTCAGTTCGATCTAATAAATTTCAATATTATCTATAAAATTGGTTTAAAAATGCTTACAGTGGTTTTAATAATCTCGGTGACTGTAGTCTCTGGACAGAATGGTCAGAATTTTATATGTATGTGTGGGTGAATTGAAAAGGGTTGTCTCTGATAGGGGACGATAAATTTTAGAAGGTTTTCTAACTATGAAAGTTTTTGCCAATAACAATTAGAAAAAGGACGAAGTGCGTGTCTGTGTGGTTGTGTCTCGGGGATGGACTGAACCCAAAGGACGAAAGCAGGGGTTGACGACGATTAGAATAGAGAAGAGTCGGTAAAGTGTGAGTAGAGTTTAGATGTAAAGAGATGGACGAAACCACCCACTTTCCACCCATCTAGGAATGTCCTTATTCATGTCGGCCATTTTAAAATATGAGCCGAGGATTTTACGGGACCGGTCGATCCTTTTTCCCCACACACAGCAACTCACATTCAGCCTGGGTGTTGTTTTAATTTGGCCAAGTTTCACTAATTAAAAGGTATAGACTTTTCTGCCGAGAAGTCAATTTTCGAAATTGGATGATGTAATGAAATTATTCGTCTTCTTGTTCGCCTGGACCGATATATTTAACCGTTGATGACGAGATGTTTTTTCACCAGATCCCCTCAATTTGCATATCTAGCGGTCAGTTGAAGGGCAATTGGATTTGGAGGGTTCTTTTAATTTTAAAAACCTGTTTTGGAATTTGAGCGTTTATTGTCTTGTGTGGAAATGGGACATTTAATCAATTCTCATATGCCTGTTAGTTAAAAATCTATTAATTTATTTTCTAAAATTATGTTACATAATATTTTATTGAAATATTTTTTACGTTTTATTTTTACTGAGTAACTTGTGCTTTTATTAGTTTAAAATTAAGTCGAAGAAAGATTTTCAGATCAAAGATACATTCAAAGATATTAATAGAATATAAACCGAAATGAATGAATTTTAAGGAGTGAAATGTTGCAAAAATTATAATTTTCAAAAATTGAATTTGTTTTAATAGTTTAAACCAATTCCATTTTAAACCTAATCCAAAATACTGAAACTGAAATGCGTTATAAATGAATTGTTTGTGTTAATTAATTTTTTGAATATATTTACACATTTAAACCAAACTCGGAAGAATCGTCACTAAATCCATTTTTTTGGAACAGAAGTCGGTAAATATGAGCAAATATTTACTGACTTACTACATTCAATTTGTGATGATTTTGACTGTCAAAACCATAGGAAAAATCCCAAACAAACAATGTGGCTTTGAATTTATAAATTCAAAATTTTCTAAGGATTGACGTGTCGTAGCAAATTTTTAATTGTATTTTGCGAAGTATTTAGAGGTTTCATTTAAAAAAAACTTTATGTTAGTCATGTGTGGACTATTTATAATATTCGTATTTTTTTGCTCTACTACGTCGTTCAAACATCAAATTTCTTACATAAAGAACAACTTTATAAAACAGATTAAGTAAATTATTGTTTTAAACTAATCTTTGTGGAATTTCCATCAGTTCTCCTTTTAATATCTACATCTTTTAAATATTTTTATATATTAAACAGTTTGTTTTATATAGGAATTGATTTAGATTCTATTCTGATTCAACAATATTAGTTAAATAGTTGTTTCTCAAAACTTCTCATACTGGCCAGCCGACGTATCCTGTTAATGGATTGTTATTGCACTAATGAGTGGTCATAAATAAAACTTGATCTATTTCCCAAATCGAAATGTGCGCAAAGCTGCAAAGCCAACAACAAAAAAAGGCAGCAAAGCTCCGCTTCGGCGAAATGGATTAAATTAAGTAAAAGTTTTGATAATAAATTATAAATTTATCTCGGACAGTTTCGAAATATCAATTATGAACAAACTCATAAAATGGTTAACAATTGCGAAATAAACAGGATTCGCCACTTGAGATAATATGAATATCAAATTTTGAACTTTATGCTGTATCTTCGTTCGGTAATTGAATTAAATTATCAGGTAAACTGCGTTGCGTCGTTTTTTTCGTATAATAGAAGTTGCTAAACTAACCAGTATCCAGGTTTTTTGTCTGAATAATCTCGTAAATTTAATTTCCAGCTAATATGAAACTAAACGAAGTTTGTTGTTAAAAAGTGAATTTAAAAATAAGCATTTTTTTATTATATTTAATATAATATCAAGTTTATAGAAAATTTTAAATAAACTTGTTTTGTGATTAAGAGACCCTGACAGGAAGTCTATTATTTAGGAAATGATTAAAATTAAAATGTTATACATGTTACAATGTTATACATGTATCTTATTCCATTAAGTCCAATATTTTAAAAAAAGGTAAAGCAAAGTACTTGAATTCTTTTGTTATTTTTCTATGTACTCGTACATCGCATAAAACCAAAATTCGTTATCTATATAAATTGATATTTATCCAGATTTATAAACATTCTTCAAACAAGATTAATGCAATCTATGAAAAATAAAATGTGTCTAGTCAATTAAAATACTGCTAAATAATATTCAACTAAAATATCTTTTAATCTTCTTTATTCGTGGTCATTATTTAGAAACACTACGATGCCCGCACATTATAATGAGAAAATAACTCTTAAATTCAAGTCATTTCTTCTTCTAGCTTTATAGTCCTCTGTGGATCTTAGCCCCTTTCAGAACCCATCTCCATTCTTGATGATTTCTTGCACCAGCCGTTCATCCATTGATTGTCATAGCAGTAATGTCCTCTGGGATGCAGTTTATCCATCGTCTTTGAGGACACCCTTTTTTGCGCATTATGCGGTTCCTTTCAACAGTAGGCGATCTATCTATCATTCAGGTCCGGAAGATTGGGACTTTCATTAGGAAAGTCGCTCATCTACTGACCTAAAACTAATATTTGAACAAATGCACAATATATCTTACAGGTCGCATTGCAGGTGCCATTGGGCACAATCCAACCTCTATTATGTTATGTTAGGCGCTCTATCGTCATTCATCCGATGTACATGCCCGAGCCATCTTATTCTTTGAGATTTTGTAAATCTTGTCACGGTATATCCCTCTAAAATAACGTCAATTTCAAAACTGAATCTTCGTCTCTATATTCTCCACTTTCGCGTATTCCACACGAAATCATTCGAATGACTTTCCATTCATTATGTTACAGAGATATTATATGTAATCTCGGTTGCCTGGGGGTCAGTAAATTTGTATGTGAATCCTTAATATTGAGACTGAGCCAAATTTGTTTGTAGGTTATTGTTTTTTTCAATAGAAAAAAGAGGGAAGAATTACGAAACTCAAAACTGTGAAATGGGATTGAAAAAATAACTATTACACATCATAATTTCATCATGATACATTTGCGTAAAATTATAATTTTTAAATATAATTTTAAATTTCCGTTTTAAATATTACAAAGATATAATCCGGTATATTAGTTATATTTGAATTTATACTTCCAATGTAAAATTAATCTCATTTTCTCTTGTGTCACACACTTTGCATAGTGATTAATCAAACCGATGGGTCATCAAATGATCTTTGTTTATTTTATCCCTGATTCTCTCCATTCTATGATGTTATGAAGGGTAAGAACGGAATTGATAGATGGCGAATGGGGTTCAATTTAAAAAAATGTATTCAAATTGTCTTTACTCGGTTTCTCCCTCTCTCTCTCAATACAGATCCAATAAATTTTAATTGATTTTTAATTATCGACGTCGAGGCCCCTAATCAACTGCCGCAAATGATTGGCGAAATTCCGATGATTGATAATTGTATTTTATACAAGCGAGCTCGATTAATAATAATAAGTTATTCAAGTCATGTTCAAATGTGGTCTCAATCCACTGTTCCAATAATTCCTGCATAAGCTGCAAAATCTTTTTGACATACGTATAATCTCTGTTTTAAAACATTCAACATTTTCCCATAAATTTGAATAAAACCTGAATTTAATCCTAGTTTTATATGGTATTCTCGCTAAATAGATCATTTTTTTCAATTTCTAAAATAGATTTTATTTTTTTTATGTTAATAGATTTGTCTTATGTTGTAATTAATAATATAATTTTCCAAAAAAATACATTTTATGTAAAACTGTAAATGAAGAACTTTTAAAGAATTGCAAACCGAACGTCACCGTGTTTAAAATATATTATTTAATTTATATTATTTAATTATATTATTATTACATTAAAAAGTAAAGGAAATAATTGGAAAAAGTCAATATTTATTTTTTTCATTTTATATTCTTCCCGTGGAAAATAGATTTGTAAGATTTGTCTAGTTGCTCCTAGATGGCAGGTCAACCAAATTTTCTAATAAGACTAATATTACTCAAATTTTCTTATTAAATGTCTTATTGAAGATAATTTTTTAAAAAATGTTACAAAATTGTTACCTTAATCGAGGACGCGGAAAACTTTTCGTTGAAATACTGCGAATAAGAAAAATTGGAATAATTGATGATTATGAAATTATAATAGATATTAGATAAATATTAATAAAAATCAATTTCAATAATTATTTTTTGATTAATTAATTTATAAATTGGCTTAAAAAAATTTATAAAAATTTATAATTCAATTACTTTCACTTTACTTACACTTAATTTTAGGAAGTGCTTTTTAACGTCTCTTGATCAATGGACTGTAATAAATATAACATTTCTTCAAAGAACATTTTGGTCACAATTTCATTTCTAGATTCAAATAAGTTCTGAATATCAACTTAATTACTATGTTTTAGAATTTATTGTGATCTTATTCGATTCACAATTTCCGATATGTTTTCTTATTGAAATAAATAAAATCTTGTTTGTTAAAAACTATGTTAATATTCAATATTTCAATAGTTATTGTTAATGTTACGCGGGCGGAAAAAACGTTCCGCAGAAATACCGAGCATATAGTTGGCTATTAAATTATATGCGATACGCTCCCGGGCGATAAATACGTGTATAAAATTTAATTTAATAATTAAATTTCGATGAATTTGAGTAACTATGATGGGCTTAGAAAACGTCTTAAATATAACTTTTCTTCAAAGAAAATTTCAGTAAATCTTCATTCCGAGATTTAAACAATTCAATTGCTAAATGTCTATTGATATTTCCACGATTGGAACCTATCATAGTCTTATACTCGTACTATGCTTAATTTTCACTAGTCAAAGTTTAAATTTATAGATTTTAATTTTCATTTTTCACGCTCAAAATGTTGTATAGTTTTTTAACACGATTTCAATGTTTTTATATGCTTTAGTAAATAAATATTTCTCAAGAAGCTCAGCTTTTGGTATTCTGGAATTAACATCGAACATATAAGTTATGTAAAAACTGTCAATTGGGTTAGAAAAAACTTGAAATGCATTTTCGAGTTTGTACTCGATAAGTTCGAAGAGGACAAGAGGGGAGAAGAATTCTTTCTCTGTGCAGTGCTATGAGGCTTTCATGATGCTGGCTGCTACTGTTACACGTATGCAAATATTGCCAGTAACTGATTATCTTGTTCATTGAGCAATGAGTTACTGAAGATTGTGACAAAAAATGGGTCGCACAATTCTGGTCGGCGGAGGAGCAGGAAAAAGAGGCGACTTGGACATGCTACCCATTATTACTTTGATGTCTCTGCCTCCCGGTCTGTTTTTTCTTCTTAGACAAGGTATTCCTGCCTACCTCCTGGCCACTTTTTACTTAATTTACCTGTGCGCTATTAATAGGGCGATGATTGCCGCAAATCCGCTTCGACGACGTCGCCCCTTTCCACACCTCGTCTCTACTCCTCGTCCAAGTCCACATTGAGAAACGCACACGCACGGACCGGAAGGGTGCAAGTTTTTGTGGCACACTGGTAAAATCGATTTCCTGAATGGACATTACGGATAATATCCATTTAAAATATGAGTGAAACGACCAAAGTAAAAATTGACCCTTTAATTACATTAATTTTTATTTTAAAATACAGTGCAACCTGTCTCTACACGAAATCGGGAATATTTTTAAAATAAGTAGTACTCATACGTTTTAATATTAAATTAAAAACAGATCGTTTTCAATTGTTCATTCATTTCTGCCAAACTATTTATTACATTCCAAAGTTTTTGGAAATTCTTATTCCTGTTGGAGTGAAGTCGCTGAATAATAAAATTAATTAGGGGGTAAGATTAGAATAACATATATAATAATTTGTTCAGTTACAATTGTGTTCTCTTCCCAGAATAAACCAATAATTAATATTTCAATAAAAAAACGTGGTTTTTGATAATAGAATTAACAAATATGTTTTCATAGTAATTTTATAAAGAGGGCCTTTTTCGTGAGGTTGAATTTCTTACAAATGAATTCTAACCTTATATTGATAATTAAATATAATGCAATTTATAATTTATAAAATTCTGATCAAAATGATTTTTCCATCTGTAATTTAGATATACAAGTACAATATTGAGTTGAAAATATTTTGGANAATGAATTCTAACCTTATATTGATAATTAAATGTAATGCAATTTACAATTTATAAAATTCTGATCAAAATAATTTTTCCATCTGTAATTTAGATATACGAGTACAATATTGAGTTGAAAATATTTTAGGATTTTCATGTGTAAAATCAGAGGATTGCTGTATTGATGGTGGGACAAAAAAATCGTGTTAATGGAGAGGTGTTATTTTGCACGCGTGGCCCCTAATTTTTCAGGGACAAGTATGACAAGACGAGAGGATATTGTTTGCGGAAGGAAGAGAGGGGACAGTGAAGCCAAAAGCCGGTCACGTTTATTGTGAAGAATTGTCATTTAAAGTTGCTTAAAACTTTTGCGGTTTTTAAGATTTTAAATTCGTGTTAAACTTTTTCATACTCGTATCTCTCCCCTCGAAATAAACGTAATCATAACTTCAGAAATTGTAATGTCATCACATATTGTGGGTACTATGTTCTGGCAAGAAATTTTATGAGCCACTGAATAAATTGAAGAATATCGTCTTTTTATGAGGTCAATGAAATTCACACCGAAACAAATAAAATGCGAATCAAAATAAGCGAAACCGCAGTTTGATTTGGACAATAATCATTTTCAAGAATGATATTTCTGGCACGCTTTTATCACTACCAAAGATTTCTGGGTAAGTAGCGATTATGGCTTGTATTGTTTATTGCATCAATAACGATGTAATAAGAATATACTTTTGTTGCAATAAAATACAAATTAAATAGTACAGTGATGTGCGATGTTTAATATAAATCTATATTTTTTGTTCTAATGCTAAAACATATGTCATTAGCGGTAGTGTTATCAATTTTGTATATTCATTTATTTATGTTTAAAATTATTCCAATCATTTTGCACCTATTTTATGTAACATATATTTAAATAAAAACTTTATGATTGTTAGACAAACAATATATTTTTTGTAGATTTATCAAATCTACAAAAAATGTCCCCACCAATTGAGAACACATATTCTTATTTTAAATGTCAAGGAATCATTTTGGTGGGCCATCTGATTTGATCTCAAGACACCCTAATAAATTGTGACGGCAATATCCCAATTGTTTATTTACAATAAATTATTTTATATGGTCCTTGTTTTGTGGATATTGCATCATTTACACTCTCACTTTTATTGGGGTAATTAAATGTCTATGGAAGAACAATACTGGCGAAAACAGCGACAGAACGCTTATCAAAATCGTCAAAGTACCTACGTAAAAATCCGTGGACTGGGGGTGGGTGACTGTGTGCAGAAAAGGAAGACAAGTGCAAATAAAAGTGCGATATAAAAAGGAGCACCGCCATATATTTAGACATTATCCTGGTGCTGCTGCCTGCCCTGTCTCATCTTTTATTGTGGTACATGTGTTTCGCGAACACAACGCCTGACAACAGTTTATACACATTCATATAAGTTGTTTGCAATTTAGTCCGAAAACAATAAAACATGGAGCCATTGACGACGACGCCGTCGTCCGACACTTGAATGAGAGGGCCTCCCTTAATTGCCAATTCAATCATAATTACTTATTAGATCATTAAATGAGGTGAAATGAAACCAATAAATCCGTCTTGGTCTTCTTTTTATCCCAGCTAAGTGCTGTCGATTCCATTTGAACTTTATGCATTAAAATTGTTTTAAACAATGTTTATTTAGCACGTTCTTCCAATTAATAAATAAAATAAGACCGAATTTTGAATAAAGTTCAAAATTAATGGAGTGGGATTTAATTTATTTTAAAGTGTTAAAATAATCTTCTTTAATTCTTCTTTTAAATAATGAGTGTATTTTATATGCTTATGGATTTTGTATACATAAAGTTTCTTTACTTTTATCCAATTATTTATATACATCTTATACAATTATATTTATTCGGTTGGTTATGACTCTAACGAAAATCAAAGACCCTAAGTTCAACTTATTATTATTATTCTGATCTTAAATATGCAATTTATCTTCCAGTTGGTGACGTCCTTCTGGTGATCGCTGGCTTGACTTTAATTGCCCTAATCCTAAACTTAATTCTAATATACAGTGGGAATTGAGGTTATATCCGCACCCGTGTATCTTTGATATCTCTGGAACCAAAAGAATATGGATCTTCAAATTTATACACAATCTATCTCTTAACAAATTACAACTGTAGGTCAAAGCAGATGTGCAAATACTTCAATAAATTTTGTGAAATTGCGAAAAAACGAAAAACCGCAAATGCCGAATGGGTCAGCGTCATAGCCGCACCCCCCTTTTCTCCGCTATGGGGCATTTTCTAAACAATCTGTTGATGGGGGTAATTAGACACTTCGAAATATATCCAGAATTGGGTCACAATGTCATAGAAGGCCAGCAGTAGCTTCCATTGAAAATCTAAAAACACTGATTTCGAAATAAGAGAAAATAGTATAAAAATTTTTTGAATTCAAATAAAGTAAGCTATGAACTTACTCAAAAATATCAACAGAATTAATATATAGAACAATTATAAGCCAAAATTTAACAAATAAATCATTTTCTTTAGTGCCGAAATGACTCGAATCTAACAATTCAATTTNATTTTCGCAATTCTTAATATATTTCGGATTGTCTAACTACCTTAATCAATAGATTGTTTATATAATGCCCCATAACGGAGAAAAGGGGGGATGCGGCTATAACGCTGACCCATTCGGCATTTGCGGTTTTTCGCAATTTCGCAAAAATGATTAAAATATTTGCAAATCTGGTTTGACCTGAAGTTGTTATCTGTAAAGAGATATATTGTGTGTAAGTTTGAAGATCCATCTTTTTTTGGTTCCAGAGATATCAAATNTTTTAATATGGTTTGGCTAAGATACGTCGAGTCATTTGGTAGCTATGTTGTCTAAAAACCCGCTATGTCAGAAAATATTAAACGTAACTGTGACTTTATTAGCTGTCGTATTGTGCCCATATTAACATCAACAATGCAAAATTAACATTATTACTTTAGAGATATATTGTGTATAAGTTTGAAGATCCATCTTTTTTTGGTTCCAGAGATATCAAATATAAACGGGTTCGGCTATAACCTCAATTCACACTGTACACAAAATAAACTAACCTAAATATATACAATTATTTACAAAAATGAAATATTTGTGTTGTTGTAGCAGTTTCCAACATTTGGTAGGATGTCTTGCTGATACTGAACTAAATCAAGATGCCGTATGTATTAATTGGCCTCAGCAGTTGTGCCTCATTTTGATATTCACTTCGGTATTCTTCAGTATTGAGGCGATCTTGAAGAAGGCTCCTAAGCCCTTTTAATGGAGAGCTTAATGTATTTATTAAAATTCATTATTGCCTTTGATGTTCAGGCTTGTTCTCTTGGTATCCCTCTCGGTGTGCTTCAGTTTATTTATTCTTTGGGGAATAAACGCCTTCATCTTTGTTTTGGCAGCGTTGATGTTAAGGCCCCATTTATTAAAATATTTTTCTAATTCAGCGATTGTCCTTTGTAAGCTGATGTTCGCCATTAAAGGGTTGATGGATGAGACATATACAATAGTTATGGGACGATTTAAAAGTTGTTTATGTTGTTTATTGTGAAGGGCCGGGGGTCGGATAGAAAACTCTTGATAATCGCTATCATATTTTTGTTTATATTCATGTTGACCATCTTGAATATAAGTCCTTTAATCAACACCGAATCAAAGCCTTTTTGAAGTCTTAAAGGCAAATGACTGTCTTATATACATAAAATTGATATTATGGTGCTAATATTTCTTCTGTCAAAGACTCTAGTATTTAATGAATTCTTTAAAGCAATACACATAGTAATGATAAAATAAACTTGATATAATATTTTCTACGCGAAGAAAAGAGTAATTGTGAAAATGAAACAAGAATAAAAAATTAATTATGTTAAATAGAGGAATAAAAGTTATTAAAATTTGAAATAACAATGATTTTTAAGATCTTTGTGTCAATTTGTTTAAAATGCAATTTTGAATACTAGGACTTAGTTGCGAATGTGATAAATATATATTGGTCCTCAACAATCCATTATTTTTGTATTTTAGAATAAGGCCCATAATTGAAAATAAAAAAATTAAAAAGAATTATATTACGAGCAAGTCCATTATTGAAACACATAGGTTGTTATGTATGGATTTCCAGCCATTATACGAATATTCGTACTTGCATAATTACTTGATTTTCAACTGGAAGCAAGTTGGTTTGTTCCAGTGAATTTTGCCAGGAAAAAATACTTTTAAATTGTTATCAGATGGTCTAACGGTGGAGGTAATTAAATAATTGCTTTAGTCCTGGTTTCGGTGGAGGTAGTAAGTGCAAATTTAGAGTTGTGTTTTTGCAAACAAATGTGCCGACAAACAGCAATTACATAGTTCATTTCACGAGAGAGTTTTTTTTTCACCAAAAAGAAATATTGGGAGCGATTTTCAAATACACGTACATAGTTGAAGAATTTGTAGAATTAATTTAAAAGTCTTGGAAAATAATTAACCTATCAATAGAATTCTTTTACTTTGTCTTCTTAATAATATTATGCATTTATTGGTAGTTAAGATATTTACATAAGATTTGAATTGAGTAGATAAAAAAGCATATAAAGTATGAATAAAATTGATGTTAAAGTTCACCATTAAAACAGTAAAGTTGTTTTTCATAAAGATTTGGTTAAGTTTGTTAAAACAATTTCAAAAAGCAATTTAATTATTGCCGAAATTGCGTGAACACATTGCATAATAACAAGTTTTACTTTTAAAAAGTCTGCAAAGTTGCAATTACATGTGTAATGGTGTTCTGTCTAGTGAATTATTGCAACAAAATAACCAAACCCTGTTAAACTTGGGCGTAATGAAATTGATTTTCTTTGGCTAGAAGGAGGTTAGGGGGGTTAATGAGGAGATGATCGGCTTGAAATAAAGCATTAGAGTGCAAAGAGCTGTTCTAAGGAACGGTGTCCAGCTGGGCGTCATTTCTTGTTCCAAGTCAGAGGGCATTTAAGGATTATAGGCCACTTCACACCCCATTGATTATATCGATTATTTTGCGACAACTTTAGCAATAACACAACAATAACTGACCTACTTCTGCTTTAATTGGTCCCCGCCATCACCTCCCTTCTGTTCAGACGGATCAGAATTGCAGAAACAGTGTTCGTTGGGGCGAAGATTCACCGCTGATGGTGTCGTCGTGTAATTGGGAACATATGGCGTCCTTATCACGTTAGCCTTATCAGGTGGGATCGTCGTTGTTGTTATTCTGGGGGCATTCTAATCGCACCTCGTGTTTTATGGTCTGTGCGACAATAAGTAACCCCTTCCCGATGATGCGATGGGAAGGTTTTGTTTGAAGACTGATGGATAAATACAGCAATAAAGTCATTTCGAGATATAATCACTTAAGTATGGATATTATATTACCTGGGCAGCCATCGATATCGAATACATGCACGTAGCTTAATTAGAACGGGGTTCCCCCATTCCATCCACCACCCCCATATAGTTTTCTCCACTCGATCCAGACCAGATATCTGAGCAAACACAGAACGAAAACATACCAAGTCATGGTGCTGTTGCAGCCTACCTGATAATCGTGTGGGTGTCACAGTTAAAATTCTTTATTAATTTCGTTATCGCGAACCATCTGAGCTCCAACAATTGTTACTCATCCATTTTTCAGCGCCTATATAAGTTTCAAAGTAGACACCAACACTCAGTACAAACTATTCGATTAAACTGCAGATTTATAACATTCGAATATTTTCATATTAAACATATATATATGAACTCTTTGAAAGAGTTAATTTTTTAAGTTGCTGCCCCAAATTTATCATTCGGTTTTAAACACAACAAATCATTTCAGATAAAATTTTATATAAATAAAGCAAATAGTTTGAAAATTAAAATAGCAATAAAATTAATGAATTATCTTTTGTATACTCGTACTATCGTAATATTGGTAATATAGGGGAAAAAATAGTATTTTAAATCTTTATTATCGACACCAATCGACAAGCTAAATGAGTTTTACAACAAGTACATATTTGCAATCAATTTAAAATTTATTTTAAAATTATATTAAGATAACCCTCACTTCCCTTTTATAAATTATTTTATTATATTATATATATCTTGTCTTTATAAATTATACCAGTTTATTGTAGTCGTACTCCATCATCCATTAGTTGAATCTATTTTTTTTTTAAATTTTCAATTTGTTCACTATAGAAAGTATAGTTCATTCATAAATTTTGTTATAAATGCCGTTTTTTTTATTACAATTAAATGGTGTGTATTTTTTAATTAATTTTTAAAAAATTATCCAAAATTTTATTTAAAATAGTTTTCTTATACCAGTGTAGTGGTCGTGGAAAGGTGAACTTCCCTGGAAATTGGACGCTTATAAATAATAATTTTTTTGAATTCAAATAAATTTCTTATCAAATAATATCTCTCTGTGTGCATTAGTGTTCAGTTGTGATGCTTTGCAAACAAATAAGACAACCCAAAATGTTAGCCAAACCGGTTAATTGAAATTAAATTTATAGTAATTGATAGCGATAGGCCACAACAAGGCAAGGAACTGAATACGTACACGTACACTGACGACAATAACAATAAATTGTAAATAAGTCAATCCGAATTGGACATTGTCGGTTACAGCCACAGAGACAGACATAAATTGGAAACAAAACAATTAAATTTGCTTTAATTCTTGGATAAAATCAAATCATCGTGATCCCAAGCTCAAATAATCCAAAGACACATGATTTGCATTGGTGTGAAAGGGTCACCTCAAATGTGCCTAATTGATTGCGAAAGTAATCCATGCCAATAAGAAGAGAGAAAATTTTCATAAGAAAAAGTCCTGCTGGAAATTGTTTTCGGTCAAGCTGGGAAATAAAGCTCTTTTAATTAATTTTAATTTATTTGTTTAGTTGGTTTTACCGAAATCTCGCACACATTCAAATTTTTGGTCATCAAACTCTTGGAGGAAGGGAAAAAGAGTTGGATTAAATAGGATTACCATACATAATTGTAAAGTGTAATTATGTCAAACTTATTTAATAATGAATTTATTTAATCGTTTCGAAAGTTAATATAAGAATAAATTATAATCAATGTAAATCAGCAAAAACGATATTTTTAATTTTAAATGTAGCCTGTCCAAAAATTAACGCTGGATTGATATTAGTGTGAAAGAGAATATTTAATACTTAGATTTTAATTTCCTAAGTGAATAACAAAGTATGTTAAATAGGTTGTTTATGTATATTTATTTATTTATTCGTATGAGTTTTTGTTGCAAAGTTTTACGTTATAGTTCCAAGGAAGACAACCAATTTCTTGCAGCCATGTTTAGATCTTTTATATCTTCTGGATTTCCGTCGAATCTTGTTGTTGGACACATGTCCATAATATGTGTCGTGATTTGATGTTCTGCGCCAGCTCGGATCGCTAACCATCCCCCACTTCGATAACATGTAGTTGCATCTACCATATCTGAATAAATAACCTTGAAGATAACACATAGGATCATTAACTTTTCATTAAATTTTTCAGGACAAAGTTTTTTATGTTAACATTATAAATTAGGACACCCTTTATTACTCAGTTATTATCTGCTTGTGTCCTAGCGGTTAGTACCCTGGACATCCTCCTCGAGGTCGTGGGATCAAATCCCGGGCGGATATTTTTCTAGCGCAAAAAAGTTTCCATTTGCGTATATCAGTAACATTGCAAAATAATATTCATAGCGAATTATAAAACTAAGTAATGGCGCAAACAAATAAATAAAATGGGCGGATTGACTGGATCCGTTTACAACCGGTCTAGGTGCTATTAACTGACTACTAATACTAATACACTAATACACACTGAAAAACAAACAGTCACGTAAAGTCTAACACCCGTTGGTTGAGGTTGAGACTACCCCTAGTTCCGTCGTGAATGTCATGGGAATAGTTTATTTTATTTTTATTTATTACTCAAACTATTCAAAGAACCAATTTTAATTTTGTAGTAATAAATTGGAATTACATAATAAAAAATATATGTTCAAAACAAAACAGAAATATGTAACAATTGTTAACCCTATTCAAAACGAAAGAATCTACGTAAAGGGCATTTCCAATTGACCAAGAATCACTTTAGGGCCATAAATCTTTTAACTTAAATGCGAATTAGGGATTCTTAAACTTAAAGCAAATTTCTCTTAGTGTCTTTTGATGGTGTTGGAAAATATTTACTTAAATTTGTGTTAATAACGAATTTTGCAACGGACTTAATATCTCTATTTCTATTGTCGAATAAACAAGTAAAGAATTATTTCTTTGTGTTGGTGTAGATGAAAGTCCACTTGTAATTGTGCAATATAATCGTCCCATTTAACACTGATATAATTGTTTTTTTTTTGCAGTAACCAAAAAATCTTCGTACTCATCGGCACTCTTAGTTCTACACAAAAAGAGGCAACAAATTGGCAGTTCGGATTTAGTTATCAACAAAAACGAAAGTTCACAAATTTTTGCAATTGGTGGCGACTCGAAATTAGTGTTTTTACCTGTGGACCAGCTACAGGAAACCAGCACCATCCACCACCAACAACACATCATCCAAAGCGTGAAAGACAACCAGAAGGAGACGAATGGAACAACGGGACTTTGGATGGCAGCGCATTTTACACAAAGTGAGTACATTGGTAATTTATTTTTATTTTCTCAAATAAATTCAAGTTTATTTTTTAAGTTTTTATTAATTATTAGTAAACTATTTTTATTTATTTATTTTGAAAAGTAATTATAAATATTTAATGTTTAATATAATAAAGAGTTTTTTAATTTATTTAATTTATTTTGATACCAAGTGTTTTAAAATCAGTTCAAGGTTAATATGATTTAATTATATTCCACATTAAAATCTATACTATTTCAATTGTTTGTGCTACAATGGTGAAATGTAAATTGATTTTAAAATAATTGTGAGAAATCAAGACCAAAAGCGAGGTTCCTGTAGGTTATTTATCCATAGATTAAGAATTTCCTTTTTACAAGTGAAAAAAAGCAATAAAAATTTTCAGTAGTTTTAAAAGTGACACTATTTTTTTGCTTTTGCCTTATTGCAATTATCTAAGCCCGTCTAAAATTGATACATAATAATTAAGTAATATAATTTTATTTGATTATCATTGAAAAAAAATCTCAAGTTACTATGTACTATGAAAATTTTACTAGAATTTTTTTTTTCTTATGGGATTGCAAAAAAATGATATTAAAGTTATCAAAATAGTGCAACTTGAACTTAATCTATACAATCTCATTCTCATTTAATTGTCAAGCTATACTTTTAATTGCCTACCATATGCATTATAAAAACTGAATTCTCGTGGATATATTGTTTATGGCCTTGGTATAATTATTATTTATGCATTCGTTTGAACTATGATACAAATCCAGTAGGTATGAGCACAAGTCCTTTGGTAAATTGTCTTCAGGTCAGCGTGGCGATGCGATATCTCTGCCATGAATATTAAAAACGGGTAATTTCTGTTCCATAAAACTTTACATGACAATTTTAATATCATGTCTCTGTGCATGTCCCTTATCTTGGAGCCATTCCAATCCATCAATTCTCGGTATATGGACTGTGCGCGGAATTAAATGTCCATCTATAACTCTGTGTGTGTGTGTTTGGATGTAGTCCTTGGTTGGACAAATGCGGAGGCTTCGGATTTTATGGAAGAATGGAATTGAATGTCGTCGCCAATCTAATGGACATCGTGTGAGTCTCCAGTCGTCATATACATAGTTTGGTGGACATAATTTGATTTTAATATACCTCCATCGCATCCAATTCGACTCACTTATTCGCGATTAGAATCGCGTATTACTGCCAAAGAAATAATTATACCAAAGACTGCGTGCAATCTACCCATTTGAAGCAGACAACCAAAGTATATTAATAATAGATTTTTAATCTTTGCATCAATGATATCAATTCGAAACATAAATTTGTTACTTTGTATTTTTTTTAGAAATGAAGAAGATACTAAAAACATAAAATAAATATAATACTTTTAAAGTTTTTTTTTATGATAAACGATTTATTAAAATTAAACAATATTTTTGAAAATTAGTTCTTAAAGACCATGATCTACTAATTTATTAATTATATTACTATTTTAATTTGAAAACCAGAGTATTTTACTTAATTCTCTTGTTTATATATGTATATATTAATACATCATTTTATCAATTACATAGTTATTCAGTTCTGTTGCCACCCAAAATCTTCGGCATTAATATCATTTTATCATTCTATCTTCTTTTCGAAATTGTTGATTGAATATACCCTATACACATAATATTAAATTTAAGCAAATTAATTTGAATCAATTTTCTGTCTAGAGCGAAAATGCTAGTCATTACACCAAATGGTAATAAATATTCTTTCCTAACACTGTGATTGAGTCTCGTGACTAATGTCTAGAGCGCCCTTTATGAATTATGGCTAATCATATCTGGACTCAGTGACCAGATAGGTACTAGTACGACTGTCTAATTAATTACGGACGCCCGAAACAGCACCTAATGGAATGGTGGTCGCGCGTTATGTCCCCAAGGAGGCTTTGCTGAGGTAAATGCAAATTAAATTTCGTGACAACGAAATATTCTCAATTTACGATTGTTAAAAACACCTAAAAGAATACGATTTCACTAACAAGTCGTGTATGTGATGGCCCTAAGGTGCGGTTCGTCCTGACCAGCCAGAGCCTGGGGACACCGAGTTGTGGTGGCATGTTCAAAATATGTCTTCTGGAAATATGCAGCATATAGCAAAAAAATAATAAATTAAGAATAATTAAAAGTCCATACGGCCGAAAATGTGTGATATTCAATTTTCAAGTAAAATAAAAGTGAGTGTGTTTGTGTCTATGCATAATATAATCAGTAAATAGTCTAAGCCAAGTCGGGGTGTGTCCATAATCAATCCTTGGGGAGTCTTGGCCTCGGTCACATGTGTCGTGCCGATTAATTATTTGGCCAAGTGAAGACAATTTCTGCCCATTCGCGGCCTCGTGAATTACTCGGCATTTAAATGTGGAAGAAATTAAAATATTACAAAAGTCACACACCCCTCATCATTCAGCCAAATTCTCACTGTTGTTTCACGCTTCGGGGGGTGAAAGACCGACCGGAGAGTTGCGTTTTCGGATCCACCAGTACAGAGCAAGTGTACAGTCAGATGTAATTTTGAAATAATATTCAAAGTATTTTTTTTTCGCTTTTATTTTTAATACTTAAAATTATTAAAATAATTTAAATTAGTTTTAGTAAAAATTTAAAACAAGGTGGTTATTATTTTCCCTAATGCAATTATCCTCAAAAACTGTTATTTTAACCGCTTATTCATTGTAATATGCAAGGATTTGATTTAAAGTACTCGTGTATGTTTTACAAAATTAATCTTAATTAAATTTTATTCAAATTATGATACTAAAACTTTACTTACATTCATTTAAAAAATAAAAAGAAAAATTTCTCGAATTAACTAACAATATGAGTACAAAAAGCCTCTAATGAATTAAGTGACACGATTGTCATCATTTCATGTCGATTAAGAAGATTAATTAGAAATGCAAATTCCGTTAAGGAAGGGTGAATGTCTTGTAGTTCAAACATCCCTAATTGAAAGAATAAACAGTATAACCCTTCGGACAAGACTTCTTTACCCTTTTCATTTGGCCGGCTTAATGCGTTGGCTTTTCCAAAGTCGTTTGACCAACCTTCAATTTTCCCGCTTTAGAAATTCGCAATAAATTTTACCCATTTTAGGAAAATACATTTTAATTTATTTGTCCATAATAAGTTAAATGACCAGAGGCGATTTCGGAAGTGATTTGGTTTTAATGTGAAATTGGTTACACTTGACTAATCTTTGAATATCTTATATGGTTGAATATTCGCTTTTCGTACTCTTAATACACGTGCCTTGGGACATCCATGTGTAGTGTTGGGTGGTAATTAAATAAGATTGGAAGGGATTCTGCAAAAGCTGAAGACAATTATGATTTTTATCTTTAGATGCTCTGCTCCTTTAAACAGAGAGTCTATATATGCAAATTTAAGGTGGCCATAATTCTTGATCAACTAACAGATATCCCATGTGTGTGGAGAAACTTAAAGATTGAATACAGGTTAAGGGTGAAAATTTCCCTAAATCTCAATCAAGTCACGTCACTGCTTTGGTCCTTGAAATGTCCTCAACTGAGCTGACCGAAACCACCTTCCTTACTCTCTCCTCAAGGCACACTCGATTGATTAATAGTTAATTAATAGCTGTGAGGTGAGGAGCTTGACCAGAGAAAATTATCAAGTTGTCGGAAAGAGCCCAAGAAGTAAACCCAGTAAGACATCCCCCAGGCACAACTTGTCCCATGTCCGACCATCTGTAATTGACAGTTTTATTATAAATTTCCAATGTGAACCAAATTTCTCAATTGTTCTTAATCAAGTGGCACTATTTCCGACCCATTTGAGACTTCCATTGTAGTTTATATATGCCAAGGGATTGATCCTTCAAATTGATTAAATTAGATTACATACTATCAAACTTGACATTCTCACATGGTTCGGTCGAAAATATGGTTTCTTAAAATAATAAAGTCACCTAGATATTAATCAAGATTAGCTTAATAATAGTTTCAATTTGATACCTTTGATTAACACATTTGAATTTAGTAACAGTACGGTTTAAAAGAATAATATTATATGTTAATATAATTCATTTATAAATATGGTATGTTAAATAAACCTTTGTAATTTCGAAATTACTAAAATCCAAATAAAATGTCTTTACCAAATCTATAATATTGTGCCGATTTTTTAAATACTTAAATATATTTAATTTTGTTTCTCACAATTAAAAAATAATTTATATATTAAAAAATGATAAATTCCACATCATATTGATTGATATTTTAGAATTGCACTGTATTGGAGCTTTCTCAAGTGTGAGGAGAGACCAAGATGATGTTGAGGCATTCACAAAGTCGAATTAGCTTAGATGGGATATATGCTAAACACCCTGATGTAGTACATAGTGTGAGGATACAACAATACGTGAGTCGACCTGAAGGTGTTACTATCATCATCACCAACGACAACAAGCAGGACCTTAACATGGCATAAAGTCTCCTTTGTATGGTGTACGTGTATGTGTGTTTTGTATTCCTTATAGCTCAAGCCTGAACATGGTCTAATGTTTGCCGAGTGGAAGATAGTTTCTCATAAAATTAGATACCTTTGATGGCCTTTTGTATTTAATTTTATTTCATCTCATTTACTTTTAAGAGCCCCAACTATAACAACAAAAGCAATCTCAAACTCTGAGTTTTATCGCAGAAAGTGTTGTACTTCTTGTACGGTTCTGGGCACTGCTGATTGCTATCTCTGTGTAATGCTTAATTTTATTACACATGCGAGAGAATATAGATGACAAAAGTTTGTTTTGGGATCACATGATTGGAAGGAGATCCCTCAATTAAGAACGGTTAGCTGGAATGGGAGATCCGTTATATTCGTCTTTTGTCTTTTATATTATTATTATGAGAAGGGCACGAAGAATTACCTGAAGATGTGTGCCAATCGTTAACCTCTTCTTCAGGTTATTAAACAAGTGAACACTTTTTAACTGACAGTTGGCTGATTTGATCAATGGCTTAGAAGACGCCAAAACCTGTCTATTGTGGAGTGTCTTGTGAGTCCAGCCTATCTAAAATTAAATTTGGAAAGTGAAAAAGTGGGGCTGTCCTGGAAACACAGTCATGTGAAACAATTCAATTAAAATCAATAAAACGCTTAGACTCTAATGGCTTTGATGGGCTTTAATGAAGGCGTTCGTTTCCCAAATATTGGTCATCTGTTGCAAATATAGCATGGAATTGATGATCGGTCAGTCTGTCAAAATTCTCAAGTGCAGTCATATCTCCACTCCTCCAAAAGGTATTATGAGGAGGAAATAAATTAAAGAAATTATTCTTGGCCTTTTATTTGGAAATTCATTAACCCCTCGATGATGGACGGGGTTCGAATTTGCTCTTTCGCCGTGTTTATATTTACTTATATGGTTATAACCGTTTATATGGGAATTGGGGTTAATTTATGGACTAGGATTGATGTCTTTATTTTATTGTTTTCTCATTTATCGGCATCACAAACCGCCTTTATTATTGTCTTTTGCTCTCTCCCCTCTCTACTTTCTATCCCCACAAATTGGGAGAGTGAGAGGGATGATAACTGGTGGGTCTCCTTAAGAAGACTGCCTTTAGTTTGGAGGGTGACCGTTTTAGAAAGGCCATTACACGCTTCAGTCTCGATAACATCTTTGAACAATTTACATACAAGCACCTTCCTTTGCTAATCGGATTTAATTTGATTTCTCTCAATAAGTGTGTGGGTTTTGTGTCTGTAACTAAGTGAAGAGCCGACTAAAGAGTAAACCTAAATTGACGGCTATTTTCGGCTTCTAAACCCTTCAGGTTAACACTGATTTAATTGGGATTGATTTATTCCTTATTGATAGATTTTGAAATGTACATGTGTTTTGTGTTAGTGCAATAAATTAACTACTTTGATTAGGTATTTCATCAACGATGTATTTTCGTCATGGCACTTGTTGCAAATCAGAGAACTTTGTAATTGAAAAAGGTATGTTTTAAATTAGAAAAATCTTTTTATATCAAATAATACAATTGGATATTTTTTCTATAATATCTTAAATAATATATCTAATTAATTTGTCAATATTTCAATAAAAATACAAATGCAAAAAATTATATTTGAACTGAATTTGGTAAACCAACAATTAATATAATATAATAATAATAATTTGTGCAATTCCGTATCGAAAAGTAGACTTTTCTTAGCGCAAATTGGTTTTGTAACGGTTTACTTTTCTGCACAGAGTGCTGAAATAATTCAAATTGTCACCAATATAATGAAATTACAAATTCTTGTCATAACCATAGCTCTACACATTATTATTGAAATATTTTCCGTTGTGAATGGTTGCTACACAATTTGAAAAAAAAACTGTGTCTTACTTGTCACCAATTTAAAGAAATTACATATTATTGTCATAACAATTGTTTATTATTATAATAATTATATATGAAAATGTCGTTGTGTGTTGTGGTTGCATAATTTGAAAAGACCGTTGTGAACGGTTTTATTAATAATTATGGAATAACTGAGTTTTTTTCAGAATTACACAAAATAGCATTCGATACACATGTGAAAATCGGTTATTACAGCACTCATTTACATATTTTAACTCGATGCGCTCATCAAAATACATGGTAAATAACCAATATTTTACCAGTCGTATCGAAATATACTATTTCCTACTACATTCCATTACGGAATTTGGGGTTTTCTGACCCTCAACCAACGGGTGTTAGACGTCTCATGACTATTTCAGTGTATTATTAGTCAATTAATAACACCTAGACCAGTTGTCAACGGATCCAGTCAATCCGCCCATTTTTTATTAAATTTTTGGGCCATTACTTGTAATTCGCTATGAATATTATTTCGCAATGTTATTGTATACACAAATGGAATCTTTTTCGCGCTAGAAAAATATCTGCCCGGGATTTGATCCCACGACCTCCTCGAGGAGGCAGTCTAGGGTGCTAACCGCTAGACCACAAAGGCAGACAAGAACAATTAATAGTTACTTATTAATAATACTTAAATTTCGCATATACATTAATATTGAGAAAAATTATAACTTGGTCATTGTAAATCCGGTTTATAATCAAATTGCAATTGTATTACTCGTAAGTAGTTTTTATGATCATTTCAGTTTTTAAATCATTTCAAATCGTTGAAATTGGCGGGATGTGAAAGTTCTTGAACTGGGCTTGATTGCCATTCACCTTTGTGGTCTATTATTTGTATGCTAATTAATTAGTCCTTTTACAATGGATACATCATGTGTATCATTTCATAGAACCCCTTTTCTTTCATAATTATTCACTGGACTTTTACGAATTTACTTGTATACGGTTGTGTTTTTATGACTTTTGCATTTCGCCGAAAAAAAATAAAAAAAAACAAAATACAAATCTCACCCTTTCCCCCGATACATAATGTGAGTGCAGCTCTATTGATTCACTCAAATTTATCCGTTTCTCAACCCCGTTTCCGTTGCGTCATCATCATCCCCATTTAATAGAGCCGTCGACCAACTTTGAAACTCTGCCTCGGTTCGCATGTGTAATTAAGTCTGCTGTTGCGAATTTTCCTTAAAATATCGGACATTTGCCGTCATCATCATCGGCAGTATGGCTTATCACACAAAAAAAAACAAGAAAACTGTTCACAATAAACGGACAAGGTGTGTGGATTTCAATTTTCCCGGGAGAGGGGTTAACCGGGGGATGCGGAAGGGCAGTTTTTCAGTTTTGACGATGATCATTATTTAACAGAATCCATTGGGTGTTTCAATGGTTTTTATGCTCGGTCCTGGGGCAGCCCCGTCAAAATCGAACAAGTTCCGTGCATCGTGTTCATAGAAAAAGTGCGTCCGGTTTAGTTCAACCCTCGCCAATTCAATGCTCAGATCTGTTCGACGCGACCTGAATACCGCAACCAACTTTGGTCAACTTTGATTGTTCTCTCTGTAGAGGACCGATAATGGCAAGCTAAATGAAAGACAAGTCTATCTATTTGTTGAAAACTACTTTGAATGTGGTCTAGGAATTAAAGGTTATGCTCATTGTCCTAAAATTAAATTATTTAAAACAGTTAAGGCACTAATTGGTTTGAAATTTTTGTATGTTTATTCTTTTAATGGTTTTGTTTAAACATGAGTACAGTTTTATAAAACAAGTATAGTATTAAGAAAAGTTTATATTATTAAAATTATGTTTTGTTCCCGATAGTGAAATTTTCATGATGTCAATTTTCATAATAGGCATTCATACAACTACGTTGATGAGTAAGACATAAAAAAATCTTTAAAACCTTAATCGTTACCTATGTTTTACACAAGATCATGTATTTCGAATTTCCACAGAAATCCACAAAAATTTTTTAATTTCTATACATACTCTAATTTCTCTATTCCACACCTTAAATTTTATTTACTTTTTTAGTCAGTATCCAAATCAGCCTAGTGTAATTTTTTTTAAAGAAAAATTAACAAATAAGAGTAAGAAGGTAATGGTATGTTTTTATTATAAAAGCGTAGAGTGAGAGAAATCTTTTATCAAATTCATAGAATTTAGTTTCGTTGCGGATGATAACCGATAGTTCAAAATTTATTAAAAGAGATAATATTTCATATGTGTAAGAAAAAGTTAATAGTTATCAAACCAATCTTACCTCACATAATCGTAGAAATGAAGCAACAATACAAATAAGTGGAGAAGTAAATTTTTAAATTTGTGTATTAATTTATTTGTATGAAACACTGTCGATAATCATTAAAAACAGGTCTTCTATTGATACACTTGTGATAACTCTAGTCTCCTCTTATCAACCTAGTTGTAATCGTATAAATACCTTTTATGAAATTTGTAGAAGGTAACACTTTAATAGTAAGGAAAAGCACGAGTACGGACTTGCGTTTAGTTCAGTAATATAAAAAATACAAGTAATTAATGTTTAGTACAAAACCTACCTAAACTATTCGTATATATTATATTATTTGGGACAGATTATTGTTAATAAAACAAAAAATTCTACATCAATTTATTTAAGATCGTGTCACTCATTTTGTAAAAAAAACGTGTTTAACTAAATATTTTCTGTATGGTAAGCAACCCCTTTTTTTAATTTTCCTTATAACTACTCAATTGTGATAAATTGCTATCAATAAATATTTTTTATAAAGTGATTGTATATGAATTATGAAATAATATAAATAATTTTATTTATAGTTATTAAAACCATTTACTTTACTATATTTTCGCCATCGGTCATTTAAATAAGCATTTAATTAAATTATCCATCGAATTAATCGAGACGGAAAAACTTTGAGAAGTCAAGTTCCAACTTTTCCATTTAATTCCCGTTTTTCCCGCGTTTTAAATATAACGATGGGCTCCTTTGTCCTTAATTTATTACTGGAGATATTTTTTAACGATGGTACTTGTATTGTTTACAAAGTCACAAAAAGTTACAAACCGCAGTCAAACTTCTTAAAGTTGACGAAAAGTCAATAGATGGACAACATTTTCCTTCTGGTCAACTTCCGCCACTTAATTAAAGAATTTTTGCGGTGGCCAATTTTAATCAGATTTATAACTGTTGACAAAGAATTCTTTATTTGATAATCGGACAAGGGGCTACTTTTGAACCAGGAGAAATGATATTAATTATTGATTAAAAGTGAAAATGAAGCAGGATTATTCGACATTAATGAAAGTTGAATCGAAATCAATTTGAAAATATGTACGTATTAATAAATTAATGTGTATATGTTCAGTAGTAATGAGAAAAAAGCGATTGCCCTTCAATTCTATCAATTAAAAGGCCTATTTTTAAAAAATACATCCAGGTCACTCACACAATCATATACCGCAAAAAATGGGAATGGTTTTTATGCGGAAAAGTTATAATCGTTTGTTTACATTTAAATTTTAACCATAATTTGACCCTGATTGCATTGTCGGTGGACCAATACTCATTGTAGGAGCAAGGATTACATCAGGTGTTGATTGTTTTTATTTTCGTTTTAATTACGTGTTTTATTTCTAATAAATATATTGAAGTATTTTAATTCTATCTATTTTATCGGCTTCAGACTAATTAAATGTACTTTTTAATAACTGTTTATATATCTGAGTATAAATTTAATTTTTAGATAAGAAATTCTTAATTTTGAAATGTTTAAAATATTATATTTCATTCGCAAGGACCTTTTACCTTTTGAAAAAGCACACGTTCGTTTTTGCTAAGAGTTAGACGCATAACTTCATATTGTGTCTCTATATTAGAATTTTAGTTTCAGTTTTTTAAAAATATGAAATTAGTACAAGCCACTGACACTGATTTAATCTAAAATTTTAATAGACATAAACCTTTTCTTCGCAGATCATTTATTATACTTTGATTTTGAAAGTTATCACAATAAATGATTTTTACCTGTTCTATATTGATTCTGAGGATATTCATAAAGCTCATCGATAGCGCTGAAAATCTTTAACCGCTAACGGGAAAAATATACATAGAACGTGTACACATTTTGGAGAATGCTCGGTGCGAAAGCTCAATTGCGGTGTAGATAAACACAAAAAGGCGGGGCAAAAAACGGGGGGAGGAAGCGCCTCTTTAGTTCTTTTTGGCGTTTCTCCGGCTGCGTTTTTGTTGTGCTTACCTCTCTATACACATATCATCGGGGCACCGTCATCGTGCAGTTCAGTGTCCACGGTCCCTCGTTCCTGTATATATGTATATTGCGTCCCCATCGCGCGTTCACTGGAGCTTATAGTCGGCTGGCTATCGAACGGAGCTTTTGCGTACGTATTGTCATGTGTGTATATGTGCTGGATCAGAGCTTATATAGGCTTGGATCACGTCTGCCGACATTGATGACTAGATAGCTGGTGAACGCACACTAATATTCTCGCGGATGATAGCCATACATAATTCGGCAAACAACTGCGTGTGTGTCTCTTTTTCGTGGAGCAGAGAGGAGGAGGGGTTGGTTGACTCCAATAAATAACGGCGGTGCGTTAATTTAGACCTTTTTTCCGCCATACTCTACTCACCATCATTGTCCGTCATTCTCTTTTTCAACATCCTCCCAATCGCGGATTTATTTGGGAGCTTTTCTCTCATTCTCTAACCCCCTCGTGCAAAAACACACAAAGACCACACAGTTTGGGGTTTGTTCGAGCTTGTATCGCATGCCAGTACCTATATATTGGATTTCTATGCAATAATAGTGGCGAATCGGAAGGCATAGAAATGGGGGTATTTTGGCGGGTGAGTCCTCCATGAGAAGGCGAGGGGTATAGAGTGTGGGTCCAGCGGAATTGACGCTTTTGTGTATCGCCACCCTCTCTCGCTCCCTCTGCACTCGTATGTGCTTCCTGGATGTGGATATTCGCACATCAGGACTTGAACAATAATAAATAATAATACATGTAGGACTGATGATTATTTGGTAATGTGTCTTGTGAAGCCGCGTCCACGTCGCGACACTCCAGTCACGCTGTTTCAGCGTCGTTGTTAATACGCGCGTCAAATATTCGTCGATTTTTTTGTTTGATTGTTTGGGATAAGTTTAGAGAAGGAGAGAACGAGAGTTAGAGCGGGCTCGAAATGCTAAATCTGGTCAAGGCAGCACAGAAAACATCTAATCCTTTGACGGCAAAAACGGGACTAGAACGAGTAGCGGCAACATTAGTTGCACTGTACATTTATACAAGTAGTGATAGGCAAGAGCAAAAACAACGACAACTAGAGAAAAGAAACTATAATAGTGAATAGCGATTTTTTTTAAATATTACAAACATTTTTTAAACAATTTTAAAAAAGAAATTAAAATTGTGTTATAAAGTTCTGGTTCAAGTTTTAAAAATTTTGGCGTTACCTATTTTTGGTCAGTAACACAAATTATTTATCTGTGTATTTAAGTGCAAATTTTTGTTAATCGAAATGTTTACCCGTGTTTTGGTGTTTGAGGAAAATTGTGAAATAATATACCAATATCCTTTGGGACTACTTGCTTTGGATTCTTTCTTGTAAGACTCGGTTCTTCGTTGGCGTTTCTATGAAAATATCGGACATATTTTACAAACTATTGTTGTATAAAAGAAAACGCAAGAAAGTGAAACCCATCGGCTAGTCGTCTGAGGAGTTGACTCGCTAAGTCCGTCACCTAAACCCCCTTTGGCAGACTGCAAATTTCCGTTCCGGACATTTTAAAATCAACAATCAACAACAAATGGCACACAATTTATATAGAATTCTTGTTCAAATTGCCAAATTCTAATTCGGTTCACATGAAAAATTCACCATCAATAACTGTGACTACATATTGCTAATTTGAAATAAAACCAACATAGGAGAGAAACTGACTTTTGAAGTGCAAAAATGTGAAATCTTCAAGTTTAAATCATTTTCATCAATTCATAAATCAAAAGTGTATTTTTATTTTGCTCCTCGACTATATTTGGAATTTGCAAAAATGTAACAAGAATTAAAAAAAGGAAAACACATCATCTATTCAATATTCATCATTTGCATAATTGCTAAAAAGAGTGTAATAAATACCAACGACGAGTTGCTAGTGCAAATAGTTTATTTTTATTTTGAAGGAGAGAAAAACAACTATATTTATTGGCACATCAAATATATGGATTTTGGGTACAGACCAGAGCGTGTACCACTCGAATTGAGGTAAGAGAACTTTCAAGTTGTCAAAAGAAATTTTAAGAGAAGATTTGACCGTTAGATTCGATTCAGAAGCTCGTAGTTTTGTGACATTTTTCAATACGGCGCGCAGAATCCAAAATTGAAGCCGTTTCAAATCCCCACCAAATAAAATTGCACACCTCCACTAATGCAAATCCTCTTCAATACATAGAATCATCATCATTGTCATTAGTCATTAGAAATGCTTTCCCCTATATTTCCCTCATATATTTGAACGACTATGAGTTAAGAATGTTTAAATCATGATGATGATAATGATGGTCAAGAACTGAACAGATGAGTTGAAATTATATTGATAAAAGCACCCCCACTCTATACACCCTAATCTATGTTTTTGGTAGAGGGGATGATTTTCCTAAGACTCCCTCTCAACAAAATCACTCTTTTCTTGGCCATTTCTACTTTACGCACGTGCACAAAGTGGACAATCTCGACAACTGTACAGACTTCATGCTCTTCTCTAGACTATACGAAAGGATCCTAATAAATCCCCTCCTTTCTCAAATTTTCCTCAACCCTTGTGTGGTGGTGTAGAGACGAAACTGATGATGATGACTGCTTTTGCTTTCTATATTTTGGGAAAATTCCGGTTTTTGCCTTGGCTTGGTGTCTCTATTCCCAGCGTAGACAATTTCCCACTTTTCTCTCTGCTACCACCCCTTAGAATGGACGGCCTGATGATATTTAGAGAGAAGTCTCCGAGGCGTGCGTGTGTGTTCACTTGTGTATTTTTGGTGCGTTCTCGTGGGTGAAGTTGTATGTATTTAAGGTTGTTTTATATATCGTCGAGATATTATTATTGTTGTTAGTGGTGCTCCTTTTGCGGGAAACTCTTAAGGAAAACTCTTTAGTCGTGCACCAAGAGCCGAACGGATTGCCGGGTCGCCTAAACAGTTCTTCTTCTTAGTTTTAAACATTTTTAACCCAAAATATATATACAAACTATATATATTTAATATTAATATTTACATAAATATATAAATAGTGTATGGTGTAAAAATACAGTTCTTGTTGGTTTTTAGTTGTCCCCGTATTGTTTAGTTTCGTTTTGTAATCCGATTTACTATAATATTCGAGAGAAAAAAGTGACCAAAACTGCAATGGATAACCGACCTGTGAACAAGTGTAATTTTTGTGAAATATGAAAAGTGTTAGTCAAATTTCCATCATTACTAATAACAGAAACTGGAATACTAAAGTGTAATAAATTATATAGTTTATCAAATTATTACAATTTATTTTGCTTTTTTTACATTTAATAAGTTATAAATTCTTAAATTTTAAAGTAATTAATTTGTATTGATTATATATTTATTTTTCTCAAATAATATTTATTACTTTGACAAAAATTGATTTGGGTATTGTTTTATTATTTAAAAGGCTCAAGCGTGGATATTTAAAAGATTGGACACATAAATAGAAAAATCAGTCCGAAACTCTTAACCACCCCTTTTCTGAAAACTGTCCTGCTCTTCTCTGGCTGCTTTTGTTGGATATATAGAATGGTCAAGTGTATATGATTAAATAAATAATCATAGGAGGATGTTCGAGACGGCGCTTGTATATAAGAGAAATAATTAGTCTATATACGGAGCATCTCCAAGAGGAGAGTCGCCTTGTCTTGTTCAGTCTTCTCCACCTTTTCTTGGCTTTTGATGATGATTACTGACGATGGAGGAGTGTTTTTGTGGCCGGACAGTAGTTGTTGGATAGTGGTGGCCGCCGGACACACTCTTTAGATAGGAGAAGAAGAAGTGTGGTCGTGTTTCAATGACGTCGAAATCGGGATAATAATTGTGTGAGCAGGAGAAGGAGTCTGATAAGGTGCCTCGAATGTGAGAAACCGTTTATTATATATGCAAGCATGTTGAAGAAGAAGGGAAGCCAAGCAGGAGAAGACGACCAAGGACTATATTTCTCTGTGTAACCCCAAACTTACATGCATAGTTTACAATTTCTGTTCATTCCGTCTTTGGATAATAAAAGGTGTGGATCGTGTAGTCAAGTTATCGTCGCCGGGTCTGCACTTAGTCCTTTTCGACAAATCGAATATGCATAACGTGCTCAAATTATTTTGTGAAATTAAGCAAGAAAGAGTCTTTTTAAAAATAGAAATTGGTGGACTAGTTATTAAAAATAAATTCATTTTACTCAAAACTAAAATTTGTCATGTAAAATAAATTATTTACTCTTATAATATCCATATGAGTCTGTGGTTAATCAATTTAAAAAACAGTTGATTAAAGTTAGTTGTGAACTGAATGTTGTATTATATTTTGTTTGGAATGTTTTATTCCTGATTTTAATTTTCTTATTTTTTGTATTTAGGAGATTAAACGACGAATATTATGGTTGTGGTGCAAAGAAAACTGTATTTTGAACAAGTGAACTAAACTGAAATGGTGATTTTGACTCTATTGTGCTGGTTTTATATTTTGTAAGTGAGATATGGCTTTTAATTGCGATCAATCTATAGTGGTTGTTTTTAATTGTGGAAACACAAGTGCTTGTTTAACAAACCGATAATCGATGTGTTCTTCACCGACGAATGGTGGTTTGTGATTATAAACTTTATTCTAATTTAGTGATAAGTTTCTAAGATTCGAAAACCGTATGAGGACTTAACGAAAGAAATTGAGTTGGTTTGCATAGATACAGGGAAATAATAAGATTCAATGGAGGTGCTTGGTAAAGGGGATTAATCATTTATTATAATCGTTTTATATCAAATTTATTGGCAATTAAAGACAAAAACGGAATTTAAATTGAAAATTGTATGTTTCAATTTAATATTAAAAGATTATGATTTTACCCCGCCTCCAAGAAATTTTATAAGATGAGAAAAATCTTTATATATATTTTTTTTTACAAAATACAAGTACTCTCTTTAGAAGATATACACACAAATAAAGTAGTTAACATTTTATAAAAATTTTATCAAATTTGTGATTTAAATATGTTTTTGAAGTTTCGATATTTGTATGTTGAATTGAATATCATAAGTGATAGTCAGAATGATAATAAAAATTTATTTCTAAAGGAGATAAATTTTATTATTCATTATTATTTAACAATTTATATTAATGCAGTTGAATCCGTTTATAATGACACCGAATGGGACTGAAAACCTCATCATAAAATTGGCATAAACCAAACGTTGTGAAATTAGCGCTCATAATAAGCGGTTGATCACTATAAGCAGACTCATATTAAATGGATTCTACTGTACAAAATACCAACTTTAAAAGTGTTCATTCATTAAAAATAAATGTTTATAGAAGAAATAATTACTTTTATTACCTATATAAATTAAAATAATTAGGTTTAAATAGCTTTAAAGGAAATTATTTTAGTAAACTTAATTCAATTTTATGTGTATAAAGTATTTGTTTAAATAAGATTTTTTTTTAGAAAACCGATTCAACTTTAAAATTTCTTATGAGAAGATTCAAATTTTATTGTAAAGGAGTATATTTAAGTATTTATATTAAAAACCGTTATTAAAGTTACATTTATTCTTTAAAAAAGATTGAGTCTAATCTTAGTAAGATATAAATAATTTTTAAGGATTCATTAACAAAAAACTAAATTATGGTATGTAAATTATTTCCATGTTGATTAAATTTGATATTTTTTATTGGAAATATCCCAATTTAAGTAATTTTTTTTTAAACTTCTCATAAGAAATCAAACAAATATTTATTACTGATTACTATCTATAATATTTTACAATGTAGATAGGAGTAGTTCAAACTTTTAAATTTTTATAATTTTATTCGGAATATTTGTGTTATTCTTGCTGTAGCCGTCCAAATTTATTAAGGAGTTTCATCAAGTACTATGTTCTACTTCTTCGTTTTGCCACGTTCTATATTATAAAGATTTTATTGAAAAATCTTGATTTTCTATTGAGGTAGCACTTTTGAGTTTGGGTCCGAAACTTCTGGTTTAGTTGTTAGTTGTCTTTTACGTCAATTGGACCCATATACTTCGAAACTGATTCCTCCACACCAGTTTGGGTTTCGAGAGGGACACAGTTCAGTGCATCAGATCCATCGTGTAATATCGACCATCCGCAACGCTTTCCACAACAAACAATNAAAAAAAAAAAAAAAAAAAAAAAAAAAAAGTTGTTAAATAATTCGGAATTTGTCTAGGCCTCTCAAAGTGCAATTAATTTCCGACAATAACATGAAATGCTAAATACCAATAGATAAAATATTGTGTTGATACAGAGTGCTCTTCTTCTATTGTTCGGCTAGGTCTAGAGCCAGCATTTCAAATTTGGTGTGCAAAATTGTCTATATCGCAATGTGTGCGCCAATTTTTCGTTTTTGGCCGTAAAACTTTGAGTATGCGTCGGTCGCTGCTGTTTGTGAGTTTGTGTGTGTGTCTGTATGAGGGAATTTGTGCAATCCATCAGACTCAGGCACTAAACGTCGACAAAATTTATGTGCTCGGCCAGGGCACAGCACAACACAGAGCAGCAGAAGAAGGACGAAGGCGGCATTTACATGAAATGTCCGGTGCAGCCTAGTAGAGAGTATAGTGATGCATTTTATAATTGGTCGGGAGCCGGACCCGTCCCGCGATTTCACGGAACAAAAAGCAACAACATCAGCAAATACAGGACAACCAACACCACTTCCACCGCCATCATGATGATGGGCAAAAGCCCAAAACGGAATTAAGCTCCCGATGCTGCTGCTGTAGTGATTTTGAAAGGATGAGAGAGGGTACAGAGAAAGAGAAGAGTTGGGGAGAAAGAAGGGGCATTTTGTGTGTTTCTGCGAGGATTTGTGTGAACTGGATGGCGTTGTTTGGTTATTGTAGCACGGGACATAAATTATTTGGCAATTGATGCACAAATGCAATAATGAAAACAAAATGCCATGTAGGCATGGACAAAATACATATAGTTGTGTGCATAGAATAGAATTTATTAAATGGGAATCCGCTTTAAAAAAATAATATTTTTTTCCTATCCAGTTTAATATGATATATAAATTTTGAAGCAACTCTTGAACACTTTTAAAACTCCTTATAAAATAAATTAGATTAAATTAATTAGAATCTCATAAAATGAAAAGATTGTACAATTTTCACTTCAACTGTCTACAAATGGTGGGCGTTTTAAGTTTTAATCATTTAATTTCTTATCATTACCAAAGACGCCTCTTATATTTGTTAGGGTCTGGTTATTCTAAGTTCAGACGTCATTTAAAGAGAATGTATTTTTTCTTTTCTCAGTGCTAGTGATGAATTTATAAAGTGAAATTGTTGTTAGAGAAAAGCCGATAATTAGTTAATTTTTCTCTTTCAGAATCCATTACACAACATCAAATTCATTGGAAACGACTTGCGTCTTTCGTCTCAGGTGAGTCCACAAGATCTACTTTTAACGTAGAGCCGAATAATTGAATCGAATTGGTTGGCAAAACCCAAACACCTTGTTCTGTGTATTCCATGTGTGGGTGGATGGAGAAGAAGCCGAAACTCCGCCTCTGGGCAATCAGATTTCAATGATATCATAAACAAAACTACACTCGTTCGTGACATTTGATGCGAACTTTTGCTAAAAAGTTATTTATAATTTCTAATCAAACCAAATCAATTTCGGATCAACTCTGAAACAGCTTGCAATTCCGAAGCATCAGACAAAGGCTAAACTTGAAACTGTCATAGGTTAGCAGTCAATTGATAAACTTTAAATAACTTTTCGTTCTATGCAGTTCCAAGTGGGAAATTCAGTTTGATTGAAAAGTAATTCCTTATTTCGACATTCAGTCCATATTTTGCCTCCCTTTTGATTGAACGATGACAGCGATTTCGAATATGCCGACAGTAAACATTAGCAAGCCCTCAAATCACTCGTTTAGGTTTTTTAATTCTTTTGATTGAAGGCGATGAAATGAGAAATTGGGACTTGAACTGCAAAAAGATTAATATATTGTTTATTTTATGGACATTAATGAAACTTCTTAAAATGTTTTTGGGATAATAATTATTGGGTTTAAAAACTTATTTCTCTTATGAGCGTTTAATCTCAAAAGCTTGTGTTTATTTTAAATTGTTTCATGAAGAAATTAAAAGAAAATTACGGAAATTTTTCACTGAATTCAATAATTAAAAGAAACACATATACTCGCAATAAAGACAAGTGTAGAAATGTTGCTCAACATATATTTGTACAAAAGAATTATTATGATTTTTATTTTAATTTATTTAAAATACATAAAATCGCCAACCTCGTGCTTTAAGCAGGCCTGGATTTATACTAGGGGCAGTTGGGCGGCAAAATTTTTAACGTGAGAAAAAAAATTCTATGGAAATTATAATTGACGAATTTTTTTAATAAACATTTTAAATTTCAAGAAATATAATTTATGCATTACATAAGTTCCAAATTTTACCGAATATAATAATGGTTCTTTTGTTAAAATGAGCATTCGCTATTTATTGTAATAATAACGTCATTATTACATAAAATATCGAATGATTTTCTGCAATTTATTAGTTATTTTAATTCTTAAAAAAATACGATATAATAACTATTAAAATAAAATTTCGGTAATAGAGCGGTCTTTTCTTCACTGCTCCTGGGCGGCAAAAATTTAAATCCGGCCCTGACTTTAAGGAAAGCTAGTGTTTCTGATCGAACTTGTTTTTATAAATAATTATTACAAAGTTGTTTAGGAATTGTTTGGTTTTGTAAATTAATTTCTTTTATTGAATTCATTATTACTATTACAAAAAAAACTAATAATCTCATTGTAATGATGAGACAAAATCGTTAATAATCACTTGTTGGTTGTTATTATCCCATTTCGCAATAGAGCAACAACAAAGCAATTACTAAAGTCAATCGTCTATTTATCAAATCTGTTGTGTGGTGCGGCGCGGTGAAACCCTAGACCGTAACTTGGAATCACAATAATATTCAAATAATGCCCAAGTTTTTATGCGCGCTGACAAGAGCAGGTGGAGAGTAGGTGGATGAGGGGGAGAAGCTCTGTATCTGGTGTGTAATCTGCAAATCAAACTTCCTCACATCCGGTCCCCATTCGTAATTACCTCCAGTCGTCGACAAAATCCACCCATTTACGGGCTTATTGAGCGAAGCAGAGCGGCGATTTCACAAATATCTTTCCGAGGTCCGCACAGCCCAGTCCAAATTGCCTCACTTTATTCAACTCGAACCAAACGGGGCAGGCAGACCAGTGACAAAAACATCGGTGATCTTTGAACAGTAGTTCCGGCCTTATTTTTCTCTATATAGTCAGTCAATTCTTGCCAAATATACTTGTCCATAGACTCTCTCAATTAATGCTTTTTTTTAACTCACTCTAAATAGAACGATAGCATTTTCATGGCAGGTGATTTTAGTGCCCAGAATGGATACATACTCAATATTGGAGGTGGAATGTTCTTTTTATTATCGTTGATTATTGCAAATCGTGGCATGCAAAGTCATTCAAACTTGTTCCGCTCATATAAGAATCAATTTGCTGAATTGAAATAATCGCACGAATCATTTCCAATTGGAGACTGACTCTGAGTACGATTTTGTATGGGTGATGAATAGTTGTCTTTTTTAATAGTCATTGTCATATTGCCAGTAGTTCTCTCTCTCTCCCTCTCTGTCTCTATCCACTATTAAGTCAATCTCTGCGTGACTAAAAGTCGAAAGGGAGCTCTGCCCACTTCCGATGTCTGAACTTTATATCAGCCAAATTCCCCCACAGACACACAACCTATCGCCGATCTCTCTGCATAGATTTGTATTGTCCGGGCAAAATGTGGAGTGGTGGAGAAACACTAATGCTATTCGCGACAACTGAACCGTGGTTAAGTTTTTGTTTTTCGCGGTATTCATTTGTTCTCACTATGTAATTTATTCAGATAATAAACTCGTGACTCAATGTTGTCAGCTAGAAAAGGAAAATGATATTATTATTAAACAATTTTTTAATTATTTGAATTTTAAATTATCTTGATTGTTTATTTGTGTTATAAAGATTGAAAAACCCAGACAAAGCCCAGTTCTTCATCGTTTTCGAGTTGCAAAAGTTGTACTACAATACTCAAATTAATAATGTAAGGTTTTCCGATAAGAGATTTGATATTGATAAAAATCCAGTATTTTTTTAAAGAAGAACTTCTCTATTTCATTTTAAAATGAAAGATTTTTTATAACAATAAATTATTTAACAAAGAATATCATTAATACTGAAATAATCGTTTTAAGATACGATACAAATTTCGATACTTATTTTTAAAAAATTAAGAAAATACATTAGGATTTTTCTTTGCAACCACATATAAGACTATGATTATGACGTTACTCAACAATCCATTTATGACATAAAAGTGAACAAATATCATTGCATCATTATAAATAATATACCTACATCTTTATAATTAAAAAAAACATCCACAGTTTTCTTTTTAAAACTAACGTTTTTCTCCAATATTAAAATAGGACCCCTTATTTGAAAACCCTATAAAAGCTAACTTTTTGATATGGAATTGCAAAAATTAATTTATTAATTTATTTTTGTATTTCTTCAATGTAAAAATCTAACTTTTCATAATTTTTCGTCTTATATAAAAATCCTACGACTGCAGTGAAGTTATTAAGCATATATGGCGGCCAATGTTTCAATAGCTCTTGAATAATTTCATGAAAAAAAATGGTTCAACAAGCGTTATTCTTGAGGCTATTCCGATGTTATATATCATACAAAACCCTAATTAATGTACTTTAAGAGTTGCCCTAACAAATTAATTACTATAGATTAAAATCACTCTTTTCTAATCAATTCAAAAGTTGCTTTAATTTTGGAACACCCTATAATTTTATTTTACTTTCTTTGACCTTAGAGCGAAATTAGTTATTTCTACTTAATAATTTCCAACTAATATTATAATATAACAAGAATTATATTAAAACATTAATTTTCGAGAAAATTATATGTAACCTCAATTTCCAAGATAATTCTCATATTATTTATAATTATTTCAATTCGAAATTCAATTTATTATTTGTTTTGATTCATTTAACAAATATTTAATTCTATAATTAATTCTTGTACTTTTAATTACCATAGCCATAGTTTTCAATAATATTATATAGCTTAGTTATATTGTAAGTAATTCAATAAATTAAAGTTCTTTTTAATTATTAAATACCTATTGTGGAATCACTTTTGCAAAATATACAAATATTTTATTGAAAAATTCAATTTCTCTCCAATTTGTTTGATTTAAAAAAATTTTCCCTTTCAATTCCTGTAAGGAACATGGGGGATCGCAACCTCAACCAACGGGTTTTTGCGACATTTCGGTGACTATTTGTTTTCAGTGTATTATTAGTCAATTAATAGCACCTAGACCAGTTTGAAAAAGGACCCAGTCAATCCTATCCGCCCAGGGATCGAACCCTTGACTCCGAAGAGGCAGCCGGATGCGTTAACACATCGGCCACGAGACAGATTTGATTTGAATATCTGAAATTACTGAATCGGAGATCCGTTTTCTGTGCGAAGTAGATTTTCTCTTCATTATTAGCCTTCAATTTGGTCGCGAGTTGTTCCGGAAATGGATGATGGTGCTTCCCTGGCGGGCAGCAGAAGAGAATCATTTTCCAATGAGCGATTTCTTCGCCAGGTAATGTTACGGGCGCTGAATGGGGCACGTGTGTAATTGATGATGGCTCGAGCCGCTAATTACATATACGTATACGAATACTGGGTTGTTGCGACACAAAGATACCTTCAATTCCATATTGCACCAAACTCATTCAAATGATGGGTAGAAAAGAGTAAAAAATAAAATAGCCAGGTGTTCCGAAACGAATTCTTTGGAATTGAAAGCTGCCACTGCCACCTCTAACCCGGCTGAATTGTGTGATGATCATTTTCCGAGGGACTCTTTGCACCCTTTTGCATTCATGTTTAAGGTCCATTCCCGTATTGTCGTATAATTACCGGAATTACAATATATTCAGGTCTCTTTCTCTCTGATTCTTACAATCATCATCAAAAGGTAGGGGAATTAATAGTTCCGCGCACAGTTGCTTCAGGAAAATATCTCCCCTTAACTATCCACGAAAAAGCAAATCGTGACCATCTGTCGGAATGCGTTTTTCTGAATTTGATGTTCCGATCGAATCGCAATTTGCCAAAGATATGTTGTATTTGTTCTTGTAATTAAAGTTGACATTCTTAGGAAAACTATTCCAAACTATCAATGTGACCAATCATCCGTGAATGGTCCCTCTCTAAACACTTTTCTTATCGATCATTAATAACATTCAGGAAAAAATAGGGTTTTTATGTCGATTTGAAGTTGTAAGTAATTTTAATACAAGCTTATCGACGAATCAAGGTAATATTAATTGACTAATATACTGAAATCTAAATAGTCAATGAAACGCCACAATCCGTTGGTTGAGGTGTCTTTTAGGAATTGAAAGGAAAATTAATTTATTGACGAATTGTTCTAATTTGAAAATTAGGTAAATTTTTTATTTAAAGTTATTTTTTTCTATATAAACACGAATAATAATCTTAAAAATAATAATTAATTAACATATACCACTTTTCAGGACAATAAAAAACAATTTGAACTAGAAAATATTCATTTAAAAAATTATGTGTAATGTTTAACTCATAATATTTGGAATTTTAAATACTTAATAAGTTAATAATTGATTTCCGAATTTTTAGCTTATCAAATGGCATATGAGGCTATATTCATTTGAAATTTTTTTTATTTAAAATATGTGTAATTGTTCTTTTTAAAACAAAATCTTTAATAAAATAGCGAAAAGCATTATTTAGTATATGTTTATAAATGACTATGTATTTATTACCTTCAAATTTAGTTGTTGAATAACATTTTGTTATTATTTTAAAGTAAGAATTGTTTGAACTTTACAACTTGGTCATATGGCAAATGCCTATTTTATTGTGGGCTGAATCATTTGCTGGCTCTAATTTATTGTTTATTAAATTTTAATTTAAAGCAATATCAGGCAATAACTATCATTTACTTACATTTTAGTTAAGCAGATTAATCACTGATATCTGCATAATATGCCTAAAATCGAACAAATTAACCAATTTATTTACAGAGCGCTGTTTGAACAGTAAAAATTAAATTCACGCTACCCTATTTAATTTACAATATATACACGGACGTAAGGCAAATCCTCGATAATTATTTTATGAAGTTTAACGGCAACAATGGCGACCAAATTTTGACTTTGAGACAAATTTGTTGGATAGTTTATGACATTTTTTTCACTAGTGAAATAAAAATTCAAAATTTTCACTGAGTGAGTGCCATAAACTGGAACATTATGAAACTCAAATGGATAACAAAAAGGGATTGTAAAAATATATATATATTTTAGATATGATACAATTGTCTCAATAAATTCTCATAGTTTAATGTTTTATCTTTGATACTTTTTAATAAAAAATGAAATTAGATATAAGAAGAAAACTTGATATAGAAACCCTATTTATTGAAATGCTGTACCTTTTCCTCGGCAACACTTAAGAGATAAAACAAGGACCAAAAGAACGACCAATTTTCTAATGAAATTAATTTAAAACAATACTCACTTCCGAGAGAGTGCTCGAGAGTGCGGTCTGGGAACTGAAACCGCCCACCCACTTCCCACTATATAATCGTATATTCAAACTTAATTTCCAATTAATTGTGTCTTAAAAACTTGTATGACCAAACTCAAGTAAATTGTCAAGTAATTAAACTTTCCAGAATTTCCTCTCTCTTAAAATGGCATATCTTTAGAAGAAGAGTCAAGTCGTTTTAATGGAATGTCTCATTCTGGAGTCATGGCAGATTTTATGCACATTTGGTGTGGTATTAGAGAAGAAAAACTTTGGGGCAATGACCATCAATCAAGTCAAAAACATTTTATTATAATAATGATTTGATTAATGGATTAAAGACGTTTAAATGCATTAATAAATTATCAAGATTCTTTCCTTGAGGTGATTGCAATTTCATTTTCCTCAAATTTGAAAAATGTACATGGCATTATTGGGGAATTTCTTTTCTCGTTGTCTGTCACATACCTGTCTGAGGTAGACCCAAATCAAAGTTGAGGACAGTTTTCGGCGTTGGCTAATTGTCTGAATTGTTATGGATTAAAGGCATAGAAAATTGTACGGAAATGCACCTTAAAAATTTAATTTCTACCAAATATGCCGACCATAATAACTATATTTATTCAACCCTAAAGTATTATATCTAGTTCTTTAAGGGGATTACCGAACCCTTCCTTTTAACATGCACAGGTGAGAGTCGAAAAATCTGTAAAGGAAAAAAAGAAATGAATTCATTGTTATTTCAATTGTTGGTTAAGATTTCTATAAACAACCATTACAATAAAGATTATTTGCACAAATAAATTCCAATGTGTCAACTACTTCAAATAGGTGGGTTTAATGTGAAAATATGACTCATATGAAAATGAATTTGTCACGCATTTCATGGATGATACTCAATCTCAGAAGATTATTACCTTCTTAATTGGATAATTCCAAATTAAACACCCCTTAACATCATTTATATAAATCAACAAAAAATGGGTTGATTTTCACACGATGAACTAGTCACCCCTCATTTTTTTGCCTTCATCGACTTGTCAAGATACTTTGAGGGTAAGAAAGACTAAACGCTTTTATGAAGCTACCCAAAATTCCTTGTTGATATAGTGGTGTGGTTACATGGCGTTAAATCAATGTTCACTTGTTGCGTCTTCTTGTCGTACTTATGTTTCCCCCTCTTGGGATAAACCCAAGAAGGCGTTAAAGAAGAAAGAAGTGGAGGTTGAGAAAGGTCTTATTTATTTAAGAAAAACGAATAGTCCTTGTTGTCTATTGTCTACCTACTTGAACCCACCCAAATAAAATCAATGAAGGCGTTTTGTTTTCTCAGAGAATTATTTTTTATCTTTTTTAATGACACGACCAGTCAGTCCTGTATACTAATATATATACTTATATATTACATATTAAATGCAAACCCTTTTTAAAGAGGACCTAATTAACATAGTCTATTAAAATTGAAGTATTAAAAATATTGAAATATTCACAATTAGTCTTTACTTTGTTGTGTTCTACTCTACAAACTAAAACTAAACTTTTAAATCATCCACCCGTCCAAACTCCTAAAGCCCATATTATTAGTAAAATGAAAGCGGATATGCATTTGAAAAATTGATGCGAAATTTTGTCTACGTGAGCATTCTGTAAAAATATAAGAGGAGACGAAGAAGGGGTGGTGTACAATTTTCCAGGAAACATTATACCATGTTTGTGATTTTCATAAAACCGCCTAATAAAAACAACATCGAGTTCTCAAAATGCATCCTTATATGCAATTAAATTCTCAATATGTATACGACAATTTTTGCGGGCGATGCATTCAACTTGTACTTTATGTGGATGTGTGTTTGTGTATTAGCTCCAGCAACTGATAGTGCATTGCGAATCTCTATGGAATGCCAAGGGAGTTGTTGCACAGCTAATGTTTGTTCTCCTTTTGTTTACTCGCTCATTCAGGTGGATAAAAAAAAATTGCCGATCAACTTTTCGGGCAACTTTTTCGCTCTCTTCTATTATTTCAAAATCATTACGTAGAAAAACAGCTCATTTCAAAATGTTTCAATTAAAGTCAACTAAAGAGGTTCACCATATCCCAGGTTCGATGCATCCTCTATGAAATGGGATGAATGCGAATCCGTTAAAAGATACAAGTTATTTGAAATGAAATATGAGAGTACAATTAGGTGATTGCATTTTTTATACCAGAAACTCTAATTTTATTTCATATTTTACTTGTTATTCACTTCATATAAATTAAACATATTTTTAAAAACATTCACTCAAGAGGTACCTAATGGAATTTGCATACATATTTTTTGAGATTAGATATTTTGTTTAGATCAAAGTTTTATAAGAAAGTGAATTTTATAATTATAATTTTTTGATTATGAACTTTTTATTGTGTATTTTAAATTTTGCTGTACAAGTTTACTATTAAAAATTGACAAATAATTCATTTTTCAATATTTTTCTATAACTAATTCAAACAACTTGATTTTGTAAGAATTTTATAAATACGGGAACAATGAACATTTCTCCAAAATAAGAATAGACTGAATCGAAATTAAAATAATAATTGGATGTGATTAATCAAAGGTAGTGGTTCTCCACCGGATATTTTCATATAATGGGCTGCGCCAACTTTCCACACGGAAAAAGAGTGCGAGGTGTTTTGAAGGCAATAAATGTAAATAGGGCTCGGAAACGAACCAAAACTTAACCATTTCCGTTTGTAGGTGGGCCATTTGATGGTGACTCTCTATACATTTCCGGAAAAACTACTTATCGTGACGAATTTATTTTGTATTCCACGACCTTTCTGGTGTTTAATTGAGGAGGACTTGGAGGAGGTGGAGGAGTAGGAATAAAACAGGCAATTAGCGCAATCTACAGGTTGCTCAGTTTTATCAGTCAGTTGTTGTTTTTTCCATTTTATTATTCTGAATAATCGTAAATTATCGCGAAATTGGAAAATTTGCTTTTTGTTTATCATTAGATAAGATTAAGGCTGGAAAACAAACCACCCCATTTTTATGATTACTTATCGTAAGCGTCCCCCTCTTTTGTTATCAATATTCCCATTTGGATTGTGAGCAAACACTTAATCCATATGTTCTCTTCTACGATTTCCTCAAAAAGTGGTAATGTTATCGTTCTATGGAAATATTCGTTTCAAATAATACGTTATTAGATAAGAAATATTTATTCGAATAGTTTTTTAAACTCTCTTAAACCAAAATTGTATTCAAAATTTAAAGATTAAAAAAGCAATTACTTTCTTAATAACATAATAGGGTTATAACAGTTATTTGTTTAACTTATTTATTTTTTGTAGGAAAATAAGAGTATTATGTGAGGTTCTACATAAACTCAATTGTGAAACTCCTCTTCAAATCGATCAAAACTGTTTGATAAACGATCATAATTAGGACTTTGAATTTCACATGTGGCATATTGTCATATTTTGCAACAACGTACAAATACACATAGGAATATTTATCAGAGGGAGAAATGATGAGCCATTTTTTTAAAACGCTTCTTACATAAGAGACTGGCGCATGCGAGCAACACGCGACCCTTCAAAATTAAAACCCAAGCTGGGATTCTTTTGTTGTTTCAGTTTTAATACAAAGAAACTGGCTAGGGGTTTGCCTCATGCTCAAAACCTCTAAACAATTTCCAACTAACAAGTTCGGCAAGTCGTTGTTGTTTTGCAGGGATTAATTCGCAAAAAATAGGCGAGGGTCCGTCAGCTAAAAGAATAGCCGTGATTAACATTAAAGGGAACTACCATTTGATCTTTATTCGCATACAGCCAAACATCATTGGTATCGATCTTCTAAGTGGGTTCAGCAGGCTTCTGAAAATAGGGGATGGTGACGAGCTAGGGAGAAAACTAGAGACGCTGACTTTGGAAATCGTCCAGGTGTTTCAATTTCCAAATTAATTTATTTTTCGGGTATATTTTTATAGGTTTGAATTGTAGCATTATTAGTTATAATAAACACTGATGATGTTTTGGAATTCCAATTCCCAAAATTACAATAGATTACATTTTAATAATTTTTGGCACGCGCTTAAATATTTTAGTGAGGTAACCCTAATTGTGATTCTTCTAAATGACGTTGTATTGTGTTTTTGCTCAAGACTTCTGTTACATTTCTATAATAAAATGTGAAAAAAAGATACCCTAACTTTGGAACACCTTGTCTATTTTGGTTCCAATAAGAAATCTAAAAGTTAAACACCTGATTCTTCAAGGAAACCACCACAAACACGAATACAATTCCAGGGTTGACGAACGTTTCTTAAGGTGTCAATAGACTTCAGTTCAGTGCCTTATGTTCCAAAAGTTTTAATTCAACCAATCTTCCCGGTAAAGAGCAGATGTGCCAAAGCGACCCTCTTATAAAACACTGGTGTAGAAAAATGAATGAGTGTGTGCAGTTGAACAGCTTTATGAATTCGAATCGATCGATCGTAGAGGATTTTTCTTGTGATGGTCCTTTTGTTGTTTGTTGTACCTTACCGTACGCATCGTTTCCCCCCTTATAAAATTTACGTCATTGATGTAACAGCTGTTCCAAAGAAGTATATTCGTCACAAACACAGAGGCAGTTTATTTCGTAATTGCACACTTGGAAGAGTGGCGACGACGAATTCGAAAAATAGGGTGAAACTTTGGGCTCTTTGAACAAAGAGACATGTGGTGCTAGGCGAAAAATTATGCAGGGGTCTGTCAATAAGACAAATTTCCACAAAACAATGTTTAAATTATTAAAGCAAAAATTATAAACTAAAATTAATTTTTTTTTTCATATCACCCTGTATTCTTGAAGACGCCCCACTTATATTTTAAGACTGGTTTCGAAATGTTGGAGGGGTAAAGTATATAAGAAAACAGTATTTCATTGGTTGAAATGCTCAAGAAAAGCTTTCTTATGTATAACAAGACAATTTTCTTATAGGGTTTTTTTTGTTGGAAAAGGAAATAGTCTTTTAAGAAAAGTTTCTTATTGGTTCTTGTTAGACAGACGTGTGCGCACTGCGCAATTATTTTCCGGCTAAAATGCAAATAATTTGGCAATCATGAATGAACAATAATAAATATAATTATTGGGAATATACTCTTTATTATAAATAACTAATTGAAACAAAACATTTTAATTTAAAAAGTAATTCAATTACATTAACTATGTTCATTTTTCAAGTGATATTGGTTTTAAGTAAAATACGAGTATCTTTCAAAAATAATGCNATTTGGCAATCATGAATGAACAATAATAAATATAATTATTGGGAATATACTCTTTATTATAAATAACTAATTGAAACAAAACATTTTAATTTAAAAAGTAATTCAATTACATTAACTATGTTCATTTTTCAAGTGATATTGGTTTTCAGTAAAATACGAGTATCTTTCAATAATAATGTNTAAATATAATTATTGGGAATATACTCTTTATTATAAATAACTAATTGAAACAAAACATTTTAATTTAAAAAGTAATTCAATTACATTAACTATGTTCATTTTTCAAGTGATATTGGTTTTAAGTAAAATACGAGTATCTTTCAAAAATAATGCGAAATTATTATTTAACAAAAGAGACTTTCACCAAAGAGTTTTCTCTATTAATCAAGTACTCGCACCGACAAATATTCAGAAGAGTATAAGGACAGGCAAGGACTGAAACTTCCTGTCTGCCGGAATTCCATAATAAATCTGTCTCAAGGAAGAAAAAGGAAAAGAAGAAGCAAAGGGCGGATTGTTTGTTCTTAGGTACGAAAGACTGCCCTTTGTTGAGATACAAGGACTATTTGACTAGGTATTACTTCCGATTTTTCGGCTTTGACTACTTTGTCTTATTCTCTATTCAACAGCACCCAAAAAGGTGTATTTATAAGAGTTGTAAAAAAATTAGCAAACCACTGTGACATTGTAATTTGTGCACGGGGCCAATTGAAAGCGAAATATGGAACAGAATGGAGAGATAATGATGAATATGAGGCGGTAATAATTATTGTCAGCTCGCTCTCTAGTACAATTGTGTCACCGGGTGGGAGTTTTATTTATTGCACGCCATTTAGTCACTTTTACACGTTAAATGTGCCGTTTGTTACCGTTTTGTAAATTTTTGCGAAACGTTCGAAGGGCAAACAGCACAGTTTATCTTGTTAACACCACCACCACCTTGGTTGGCAAAATGTGAATCACCTGGAAAATCTTGTTTCCATTCATAAACCACAGTCGTAGATTTTGGCAACATATGTAGCTACCTATGCTTAGTGCGGAAATCTTGAGAATTTTGCTTTTCCTGAATGAGTTTATCGGATCTTTTAAGGTCCATAATCCAGATGTGGTGGAACCGTATTAAAAGAAATGAAAAAAAAAGAGCACGGGCCATACACAGTTCGGTCCGTCAGGTATTAATTTAGTGTCTATAGGAGGCAGCAGTTGATGAGGCAAAAAATGTGCAATCATCTTTAACAGGGCCAACAAACAAAAACGGTTTTGTAATAGAAACCTATAAAACCTTAATTTAATTTTCTACATTCTTTTCTTCTGCTCTCCTCTCTACACTGTCGGTGGATATGCGGGTGAATTTAAAATCCACACACCACAAGGCCAAGGAGGCCATCAGGAGGCGTGAGGCAATTCTGGCTCGTGGATAAGGATGCGGATACAGATCGTGTTGAAAAAATCGGTTTAGGGATTAATCGTTTATTGTGCGCCTCGTTATGGTTTGTTTAGATGATCCATTGTTACTATGGTCTTATTTTCCTCTCAAGGGCCATCAGTCATATCGAACATAAGAACATATGTCTGATACAACGGCATAAATTACTTTACCTATGGACCACATTTAAACGTAATTTAATGCGGATTACATAAAGTTCTTAATTATATCGTATACATTTTTAATTCTTTATAATGTACATATTTGGTAATGTTTATCATAAGTTTATAGATTTACAGTTTATTATTCAGTTATTTCATATTTTTAAATAAATTTATGATTTGAAGTTTATACAAGTAACGTATCAAATAATTATTTTTCAACGGTAATTTATTTAATTAAAAACCAAATTTGACCACATGATCATTTCTTTCCCGGGGTTCAAATATACAAAGGGGTTGATCAGTTTCACTCTAAGGCGCCCTCATGATCTCGGGTAATCAATTATTTCATATTTCATTTCTATGGAAAATATATCCAGGAGATCTGAAGGGCTCTAATATAATATCCTGCTTATTTGTACAAGAAATCGTTATTAATCCGTGAAAATACGGGCTATTTGTGTTTAAAAAAATGTTAAAAAAAAGTGTAAAAAAGAAACATTTGGCTCTTAGTTAAGCGTTTCTTTGGTATAGATCTTTTGTGGTTAGAATAAGTATAGTCTAAATTGGCCATATTGTAATCAAACCTCTCCAGTTTGAACAATAAGTCACTTGAAAATTAGTATTATAGTTGAGACATGATGTAAACGGTGTTTGAATAATTACAATTTGGTGTTTCTGACAAAATCGGGTTGCGGGCTTATTTCAGCTAGACTCTGAAGATCACTTACCATATTTCATTAGATGGCCAGCTGCGATTGCTTAATAAGTACCCGGATTCTCAGCAGGTAACCTCCTTTCAGCGGAATAAATTGCTGATAACAGGGCAGTCTCGCTAATTTGCATTTTGACAGTATTGTTTTGAGGTCGCGGTTCTCGCCAAAAGAAGAATGTGTGATTTGCCTGAACAAATATACGGGCGCGAGTTCGGATAATTAGGGGTTTCAATATCTCAAGTCTTTTATGGTTGTTGCTGGGAAAACGCGAATATTAATTCCAAATAAACGAACTTGCCTTTATTATTCTAATAATAATATGCACTTATATATAAAGGAAAATAAATCTAGGCGCCGTCATTCATAAGCATTTAATTTCCCTAGAAATTGCAACAAATTGCCGAGACACAAGTAAGGCATTTTCTTTGTTTGCGTTTCATCTTATAATAAACGACAAAGTACACACGTACACATATCCACTGGCACACACAGTTTTCCATAAATCTAAATGCAGCAAGTTGAATAGCACTTTTTCGTAATAAAAGGAAATTAAAACAAATACAGAAGGAATTCTATAAAGATAAGTATAAAGATTAGGGATTCTATCTTTACTATATCACAAAATATACATTGATTTTTTTATTATTTTATGATAGATTATTTTTTAAATTTATAGCATTCAAATTTATTTTTAAAAAGGAAACCCAAAATTATTATTTAAAAATAGATAATATATATTCATAAGTACGGAGATCTCTTAATAATAAATTAAATTTGTTATTTGTTATTTGTTTAGGGAAAAGGTGGTTACCCTAATCGAAATAGAAAGTGCAAGACCAAAGAGTGGCGTACTTCTAAATTATATACTTCTATTTCTGAATACTCAAAAAAGGAAGGCATTTAAGTTAAGCAATTCTGCGTCCTCCTCATCAACATTTGCTTAAGTATTTAACACAAATCCCAATTCAATGCCATGTTATCAAGAAGTAGAAGAAATTATACAGCCCCCAAGTACACCTTCAGGGATGCATTTCTGCATCTCTCTGCATAAAATACAAATCTCACAAAGACTGCAAAGTTAATATGAGTTGTTTTTCTTTCTCATTCAACGACTCTGCACTTTTCTTCTTTTACACTAAAAAAGTGCATTTTTTGTGCACAATTTCCCTTCCGTTTCGCCCCATCCACAAGTCAGTATTTGAATTGCCGTTTAATTATTGTTTACCGAACATGTTGCTGGGCTCTTTGAGATTTTAATCATTAAAAGTTCGAGACAAACTTGCAGAAAGATTTTTTGTGCACATTCTGTCTCATTAGAAACGGGAAAAGGATTCAGGCAAGGATTAATTAATTTCCATAGAGAGGACCGAGAACGAGAGGAAGATGAGGAAAAAAACTTTATGCATTGATTCCTGCTGATTTATCTGTCTTTCTCCTCATCAATAATCCAAATCGAAATTCCCACCGTCTTTTTCTTCACCATGATCAAAGACAGAATCGAATTCCTCTGACTGTGATGGGTAAAGTCCTTTGATTTCACACCACAATTATTGTATGATTGAAGACAAGATCTCATTACTGTCATTCCTCCAGTAACAAACAAGAGAAATGATCAGACAATGCCCAATATGTGTCTGTGAAAATATTTGCAATGAGATGATTTGTGGTCAATCAATATGGAAGAAAGGATAAAGGACATCTCTAGTACTCGAATTGTAAAAGGAGTGCCAATTTCTTTCTGTTCATTCTTCTATGCTCTTCCCATCCAAATCCGTTCCATTTCGGACAAAAGGATTAAATGTCACTCTTAATTTCAATTTTCTACTCAAATGTGTCGATTTGCAATATCCCTTTTTGCCTTTTTCTTATAATATCTGGCAGATGCAAAACCAAACAAAATTGCAGTTAGTGGCTAGTTTTGAAATGTGGTTTTGGGTGGAAAGGGATAATGTTGTTGCACCTTGAGAAAAAGATACGACCCTTTCAGTATTTTTATGTATTGGACTTTCTCTAGATGTATCAATCTTTCAAATTGTCAGTTGAGCTTATTATTAGTACCGATGGACAGGATTTGCACATGATCAAGTAAAAGACGTTCTTTTAAATGGACTAAATAAAAAATAAAAAGAATATGTCTTTGAAACTTCATCTTCAACTCGGATTCGTTATTGATCACCCACCATCTGTTCTGCTTTGGTTTCTATTTATCTTTGTCTGGGCCAGTAGATTCCTAATTAAATTCGGTACCACGATCTATTTGAAATGGTATCATCTTACGATGCGTCGATATGAACTTTGAGGGGTCAATGTGGCCAGTTGTGGTCGGGGATTTTTCTAATCCATCTGTTCGCTGTCCAATTATTGATATTCCTTGCCTCGGGTTCTTTGGCCCTTTTTTACTATAAAAATTAATAATACCTTTATAATGACCAATTGGCGTTGAACAATATTCCACTATATTTACACTGGGGACACCCACCTAATCTAATTGCGAAATTAATTCAAATAACAATTGATTGGCGTCCGTTTCGAAAATATATATAAAAGCGATCGGAATGTCGATTTTTTTCTGCCTGCGTGAATACAACATATTTTCAGGTCATCCCCGGGGATCTTTGTTTGATATTTTAATTTAGATACCAATGCCACAACCATATATTCGCGTATAGAAAATGGCCATTGCAATTCCAATTGTGCGCACCTCTATCTCATCTCTCGATACTCCCAAGCGAATATTCCGATTTTTACCCATTCCATTCCCCTTCCTCCCCCATTCGAAATCCCCAAACTTTTCCATCATGATGAATGCACTGACCGCGTCCAAATTCGCAGACAAGGATATACATACACATATAGAGGATACATAGGCGTAGAACTCGGCGTTTGTGAATCCGAAATCGAATCAGCGGAATGAAAATTGCATACAGCAAAAAAGTCTCTTTTCCACC
>JXOV01007722.1:0-50165 GCA_001014945.1 Clogmia albipunctata | reverse complement strand
TTTCCACCACCTAACGAACTTGTGCATAATCAAATGGCAATGAAAAGCACTCGCGATTCAGGTTTGTTGAAGCCCATTCCACTGTCGTTTCGCCGCTGCCTTTATGCCTCCTGGTCCTGCTGGCCCACCACGTCGTCCTTGCGACCAACGACTACCGCCACTGCATCACTGCTGCCCTATGAATGCGTTCTTCAGCCGAGAACTGAAACAACAGCCCTCTGGGAGTCGTGCGTTTGACATAGGCTCGACTATTCCATTTTACTTCAATTTATTTTGCGGATTTCTCTACACTCACATGTAGTTATTTATTACATTCCCATTATTAATTTTGTGCTTCTTATCCGATGTTGACCTCCTCTACTCTGATTCTAACTAAAAAATGTCTATTTTAAAATTTAATAAAAATTTCCTAATTAAAAAAAGTTCAACTATACTTTTGGCATATTTATAAAATTGAACAATTTATGAAATTTAAGCTTGGCTGAAAAATACGAATAGACATATATTTCTCATATAGACATATAGGGTGGAGGTGGTAGTGCCTAAAAATTTTAGAGCTAAAAGCAACTAGCTGAAGCATTTATTGCATTTCAAAAAAGGAACATGGCAATAATTCGTGCCAAACGCATTGGTCCAAAGTGTACTCAGTGGACCGAATATATAGCTGAGTTTCATACACTGCCCCTGTACAGATATACGTGTACATAACCAGGAATTATAGGACCGAACGTTTGATTTGTTTTATTTCACATCCATGTGCACTCTGCCAAAGGCCCCACTCTGTCGGGTTCATGCGAATTTCACAAAATTGAAACGATTTATATGATATTAAAAAAAGTTCAAATATTGCATTTTGCGAAATCCAAACAAGGCCTGCTCGCCCCCATTGAATTAACTTCATTTGTACGCCACGGCTATGGAAATTCACATATCGGACCGACTCTTTCATATGCACTTGTACACTCTAGTTCGAAACTAAAACACCAATTTGGGATTTGCAGTAAATGTTGTTTTAAACAAGTTTTGATTTTAAACAAATTTTCTTTTCATTTCATGACAATTTCTGAACAATTTTAAATGAAATTTTAAAATCATCTATAAATAAATAATAATATTCTACACTATAATACAGATAAAATATTAAGTTATTAAAATCTAGAGTCCTTTTAAAGAAGGGCTGTATGTCAATTAAAAATTAATTATGTCCAAGATTTTATACATTTTTAAATAAATTATAACAAAAAAAGTCTTAAAAAGATAATTTTTTAAATTCAAATTCAGAATCTAATTCAACCAATTTATGTTTCAGTTTCTTTTTTGCAATCTCTCTCTCTCTCTCTCTCTCTCTCTCTCTCTTCTATTTAAATAGTCGTTCTTCATTCGCACAACCACTTGATTGCCGAAAATACTTATAACGTGCATTTTATAAAATGTTTCATTTCATTTTTTGTGCATTTCCGTATCGAAAAGTAAACCTTTCTTCATGCAAATTGGTTCTGTAACGGTTTACTTTTCTGCACGCCCAGCTGAAATAATTTAAAATTTGCACGCAAATTGTCAACAATTTAATGAAATTACAAATTGTTGTCATAACAAGTTTATTATTTAAATATGAAAATGTCGTTGTGAGTTGTTGTTGCACAATTTGAAAGAATCGCTGTGAACGGTTTTATTATTACCATAATTATCGATTAACTGATATTTTTTTTCAGAATTACACAAAATAGCGTTCGATACGCATGTGAAATCAGTTATTACTGCACTCATTTACCTATTTTAACTCGCTGCGCTCCTCAAAATACATATTAAATTCGTGCTATAATAACCTCTATTTCACCATTCATATCAAAATATACTAATATCACCAGATAGTACAATAAACTAATTCTGTACAGTTTTTGCAACAATAATACATAAATAGTTATATTTAACATTGCCTAGTTTGTCATATAGTGAATATGTATATAGAAATTAAAAAGTGATAGTTGATGCTCGTATTGATTTGATTGTTCCTTTTATCAAATTTCTTTCATATTTCTATACTTGACTGTAAATTCATCAGGATTAATGTATGTAGAATAGTGCACATGGGAGATGAGCCTACAGCTTTGTACTGGTGAATTTGTTTAGTTCCTCTGTTCCTATGTACTTGGCCAGCACAGTTCTGCTATCAGTGGTCAAATAATATGGCGAGGCCATGGTATCGGTGAGAATTTGGAAGGGTTTCCCATTATTTGTTCTGCCTTTGTGGTCATATTTATTTTACCGTTGGAGGAGAAGTGGAAATCATCGGTGCACCGTTTTTAAATTAGAATGACACCGGTGACGACGGTAACGTAGACTGCAAAAAATACGGCTGTACATCGTAATCGATTTTATCGCCAAATGGAAAACTGGGCGACCGAAGCGCCGGCACAGCACAGATTGGATGAATTGTGCATAGTAGTGCTCTCTCATCTTTCTCTTCACGTAGTACAGATATAGATTTCCGATCGCCCAACTACTTATAATTGTGCACGTTTTTGCATGGGTCCAGTAACGAGATTTCATATATATATATGGCGATGAATGTGTTCTAGGCCGAGTAATTCAATAAAGCCTCCTCCCTATTATGTTTGCATTTTAGTTTCTGGACCATCGTCGTCGTCGTCCTCCTCCTGATATAGAACAAGAGCGAGTCCATTATGGATGGCGCTGCATATGGATGGAGATTGGTCGAGATTATTGATCTTCCAGTAGGCTGGACTTTAAATAATAATCTCGCTCACCACCATCCGCCCTCTCCTCGTCGTTCTCGACTTCAATTTTCGCTTCTGGAGGAGCATTCAAAGTCCTTCAACTTCGGTCGAAGGATTTTCATCCTCTATGTGTTTTTTTTTGTGAATTAAATTCTTTTTCTGTTTAGTTTTTTCATATCAAATGGAAAAGTGATATAGAATGATGAATAATTTCTTATTAATTAATTTGTTTTTAATCAGCATTTTTGTTACAAAAATTTAGGTAAAATTATTTACGGGTTTTAAAACATTCATTACTAAATATTTAATCTTTTTTCTGTTGCTGTTAATTATAAAAAAGGGAAAACTCACGTATTTTTATTATTTCACTTATAGCTTCAATTGTAGAATGAGGAACAAGTCCTTTCTTTATTGCAAAAGTTCATGCATTGGCTTAATTTGTTGAGCCTTTCCTCCTCGTCATGGATGTTTGCAAAAAGTTTCTTTCAAATTGGAGTCCAGAGCGAAAGAGGGAGAGAAAGCAAGATATTTATGTGGGCCGCCGATTAGCTTTTGTTTATTTCTATTGTCCAAAGAGGACAGAGCCCCTCTAACAAGAAATTTCTTAGTGCTGATTACCAAAGGATTTTCCTTGTTTCATAGAAGCACAAAAGCATTGAGGTTAATCATTGTTTTCAAGTATATTCCTGACCATTGAGAAATCTACATGTGTGTAGAGTATCTCATTTCATACTATGCGAAATTAGCAAGTCATTGCAAATGTCGGCAGATGAAAAAAAACGTTTACGTAATTCTTTTGGCTATTGTATCTATTCCGTAGATAGGAACTGAACATCTTGAACTCGTCACTTGTCTAAACTTGGTTCTATTAATGAAAATTTCAAGTAATTCCATGGTTAATTAAGAACACAAGAAAATTTCCCTTTTCAAGACTGATGTTCCTTTTAAAGGACCGTTTTATTTCGGAAGTCTTAAAAAGAGTTGACTAATGTTAAAGTAGAGTAGGCGATGAAATATCACTGTGAACATCCTTTGACTTTTTTTTTGCAAAGGATGATTAATGGAATTTGTGGAGACAATATTTGGAAAAGTTAACAAGATGTTTGCGAACATAACAGAGTATTGTTGAAACTTTGAATCGATTTCTCAAAGAGATTTAGAGAAATGCAAATCATTTTTAATACAATTCCAACACATTACTTTCATTATCATCACCAGCATTTGTGTTAAATGTACTTTGTAGTGTAATTTCATATCACATTAGCCTCTAATTACAGTCTGTTTTCTCTGTAACGTTATTCTCTCCCTCGACGCGACTCCTTTTCCTCTTCTACTGAATATGTTTGCTAGTGTTACCTCTATGACTTTTTCTCTATATTTATTAATTATTTAAATGTTCCACTCGAATCGGCAATGGTGTGAGGAACTACTGTTCAAATTCAGCTGCCCTCAGACAAGCACACCCTCAGTTACTATTAATTCGTTACGATTCCCAAATAGAGTTTATGTTTGAAAGAGTCTGGACAAATTCGTGTTCCAAATTCGATTTGTGTTTGAGGTAAAAAAAAATACTAAACAACTGATTATTTTTTTTATAATTTGAACAAAAAATTATATAAATTATTTTATACGGTCAAAAACCAATATACCTAAACTAATATCTATGCTTTAAATCATAATATTTTGAAATTATATATCAAAGATCTCTGCTTCTTGATTTAATTAATTAATTGATTTTCGAATACTTGCCGACGACGACATTGTTTATCATTGTTTTTAACCCTTTAATCTGGTGTTTGGTGTGCATCAAAAATATGCGAATTTTTCCGGAACCGACTTTTTGTCTCAATAAGAACCCTCTCGTTATTTTTCTGTCCACTTTTTCAGATACTGCGGGGACTGTGCTGCTTATTGAAAAGTGACTTGACTTTTCTCTACGTCCATTTTTTATGTCAATCATTGAATTCGCAAATATTCTCCGGTTTTTTGTGAGCTCTGTAATTTTTCCCGAATGGCAAAGAGGAATAGGTTAATGATTCATAAGAGGGCGGCAAAAGAAGAGGGCGAATGTTTGTAAATCTGCAAATAGTAGGTTACGGTCGCAATTAAGAGCTCACAAATTCATTTGAATTGAATTTGCAGTCCTACAATAATCTTACGTCAGGAATTCGCTCTCGCAGAGATTGTCTGTTGCGGTACACATGTTTTACGGATTAATTATTTATTTTTAATGAAGAGCAAACTATCTTCTGTGCATCCTTTACGAATTAAATCAGGACGATAACTAAAAACAAAAAATCGCTATAAAAAGTTATAGAAGAATGTCAGTATAGAACTATATTCTGTACAAATAGTTTACTGGAGTCAAAAGAGACGAACTTCCTTCATTTCTGATGGCGCTGTTCAAATTCTATGAAAGCAAAGAAAATAAAATGCTTTCATTTATAGCGTCACTACCATTTTATTGAATATTTATATTAATTATAAATTTAATTACAAATTTATATACATTTGAGTTATTCAAATGCTGGTTTCGAGTTATATAAATTAATTTATCAATAATTTATAGATAACTCTGTTGTTTTGATTAGCTTTATTTTGGTAAAAAATCGATATTTTTTAACAATTTCAGTTCGGTCATGAGAGCATTAATCTGAAACAAGAAGATTTCTGATATTCCCAACACAGACAGTATGATGATGATTATGACGATATCATAATAATAATCCGAATCACATACTTGGTCGTTCTTCTCACAAGCACCCATTAAAAAGGGTTTTGTCTTAGCATTTCCCCCGTGTCATCATCGGCGACGACAGCGAAATTTGTCTGCAAAAAATTCATAATAATTTTCATGAGCATAAAAATGGGGTAGGTGGCGATGGTGGGTATTGAAATAAGAGTGGAGATGCAAGCAATGCATTTATACAACGCTTTCTTCTTACCTTCACTTTTTCACACAATACATGACCAAATGTTTTCCTTTCCACATGATACTACACACATATATTTGTTGCATTTTTTCCTGAAAAATCCAATTCTACTTCTTTTCTCCCATTTAACTTGTCTCCAAGGTTGGATAGGTTCGGTGTATTCTCATTATCACCCTTTCGTCGGGGTGCCGAAGACGACTACTGGAAATGAATAAAATTTAAATTAAATATATAGAGATCCCAACGACGACAACATCCTTTTTAAACTCATCCCACTACCATTTTAATGCAATTGTGATTCAAGGTGCTTCTGTAGTCGGTTCGGTGGAAATGCATAAAGATTTTTCTACTTTATTATTTATAGGGTCATCATGAAAAGACTTTATACGTGTTTTCAAGAATAATATAAACTTTTGTATTTTCTCATACATAAATATGAATATATTTTTATGTTATGTACCCAAATTAATAATATTTTTACAGGATTTTTTATTTGTAGTAGATTATATATTTAATATTAAAAGTGTTCCAAAAAATAATTATCAGTGCTAATTTGTTATTCGGTATGTAAGTTGAGTGAATATTACATGACCCTTCCTAATGAAAATTCAGATGTGCAAGTTGGACGATATATGTGCAAATTTAAGCAATAGGTCTCCTTCTCCTTGGTCTTTGACTAGAATTTACTTCTTGACTGGGGAGATGATGTTGAAAGTAAAAACGGAATAACAACAACAAACAGGAGTGGGTATTGTTTTATTTGTGGTGGTAATGATAGGATTTTCCTCAGAATTAAAAAAGGGTTGCAAATATTTTTTCTGCTATTTAATTTCCACTCTTTTCTGCGTAACGCAGACATTAAACGAATACATAAGAAAAGAGTTTGGGATTTTTTCAAGCTCCTCTGGCGAATAAAAACTCTTGTTTACGAAGAGAAAATCGATACGGAAAAGAAAAAACTGCAAAGTTTAAGTCGGTTTTGTGATGAAACATCAGAAATGTGTTTAATTACTTTGATCAGAATGTATAGAAACGGGAAAGGGTAGGATTTGCTAAAAAAAATGTAAAAGGGTAAGGATTTTGTATGACTTGATGGTGTATATGCGGATGCACATTTTCATCTTAAATATTTCGCAAAATAAGAGGTTTTTTGTGATTTCACTTTTCAAATTGGACACAAATTTCGTATATGCTGGAGCAAAAGCGAAGTATAAAGATCATGCACACATTTTTTGTCTCTCATCCGCAAATATCCGTTTTTTTGTCAATTCATAAATCATGATAGAAATTTTTAATGTGTGAAACAAAGGAATCTGAAAAGACAATAAGAAGAGGAGACTTTAAAGATGTGGGAGAGAGGGGACCAATCCACATAAAATCAGTTTTCGTCACGACGACGGCATGGTCTGGAGAAATTTGATCCCCAGTCCTGAGGTTTTACTTCCGATATTATTACACTTTTAAGTGTTTCAATTGTTTGCTCAGATTGGCTCTTCCTTTTGCCCTCGTCGTGTCGTCGTCGACGCTCAATTCAAGAGGATCATTGTCCAAATAAATTGTCATCATATAAAAAAGACATTAAACAAAGGGCAGACAAGACGATAAAATGTGGTTAATGTTAAACCTGAGGAATCAGTCTTCTTACTCGATGTGAAAACTCTGTCGTTTTGGGACGGGACTTCAACATGGATGACTTTTAATTGAATCAGACTTGTCACATAATTCAGGAATTCCCAAGGTAAAATGTTGCTATTGAAAATGACAAAATTATGCATTTTACATTCCAATATTTGATGGCTAATTTCGTTAATTGTCAAATTGTAGTAATTTGATTTACTGAACTGATGTTTCTCGTCTACAAAGTATCTCTCGTCCTGCCCTCTGACATCTGATCTGATCCCCGTAAATTATGTAACGCAGAACGTCCGAAATCGCATCATGTGTCCTGTAAAAAATTGATTGACTTCAAACTGGGGATTTGCATTCTTCCTCGGCTATGGATTGTTCATCAAGCCGATTTTTACAAATGTTTGTGCCATCAATTATTGAAACCAGCGTTACTGGGAATGGGTGGGAAAAGTTTTAGCCCCAGTTATGAGGCGCTGCTGTTCCGTTTTTATTTCGATCCTGGAATCTCCACCCGTCAATTTTTATCCAAAACTTTGTGGTTAATTTTTCCTATTGGTGCGCGGAAGTTAAACCAAATGAATTAATTAACGGAATGCGTCTTTGGTAAATGGAAACTACAAAACTTTTAGTTTTCCTCAATCAATTGAAATCAATAAGCATGGAGTTGACTTCTTTCTACAAGTTTCAACTCAATTGGAAAACTTCTTTCACGGGCAATGATTTCGGGAATACATTTCCATGAATTTTACATTTCTGTAAAAAAAACTTTTAATTGCTTTTAAATTCTGTATGTATAAATTTTTACTTAATTCAAAAGAAAATAAAAAAAGATTAGAATTCAAAGGAATATAAATTTAAAAACAAATATAAATTTTCAAGATAAACGTGCGATCGATAGAATTAATATTCTACTATTACTCTATTTGTCATTGGAACAAAATCTTGTGCAAATATTTGACCCAATTCTCGTTAGAATTTAAGACTACTAATTCTCAAGTTATGAAACGGATGCAAAGTGCAAACAATTTGTCTAATTAATTAAACTGTGTCCATCACAGCCTTGGGCATACATTTCAATTAAAGATAGCCAGAGTATTATTGCGATTAATTAAGCAAATTTTCTCACAACAATTCTTGGGAATATTGTTCTCTACCAAGTCTCGGAATCAATCCTTTGGTCGTTTAATACACTTATTAAGAAGCAAATAAGCAGTCGGCTTTATAATACTATAATAAATATTGTCGCACCACTTCCTAATCTATTATCCGTCTCTAAGTTCCCACAATGCGTTTGGTATGGTCAGAGTGCCACAAAGTGCCGGAGACAATAGTTGCTGGACAAATTTCCTCATTTAATGACTTCCAGTACGACTTAAACTCTGTGTCTCCCCCAACACATTACAACAATCAGTCTTATTTCCTCTCACTCGCTCCTCCTTCCCCCATTCTCGGTGACGACTCTCTCTTTTATTGAAATATTGTCCGCGAAATAATCATTCCAGAAATTGACTCGAATTGAATGAAAATGTGAGTAATTGTGAATCAAATAAAAAAATGTCCACCCTACTTCAAGTGCCTTGGTTTATAGTCGGTTACAATTTTTTAAGGTCAGATTCCAGTCAATTAACCCGCTTGGACAGATTCAAAATTGGTTTGAGTCTCTCTAAAGGTGTCATCAGTTTATCGGTTACTTTAATTCGATTATAATTGCCTTCTAACTTTCGAAAATGGGTGAAAAAAGAACCGTGACCAAGAAGGAAACTCACTCATGCCGAGAAATCTTAACGATTGATTCCCATTCAAATGCCAGACCTATCGCAGACCAGACCAGCATAAACAAACTGTAATTTGTTGTAATTGTTGTTCAGATGACATCCTGTGTAATTGAATTGAGTACACTGAGAAAATTCTATCAAACAGTCTTTTTATTAATATTATATTATACTTGAACTTCCAGATTTGGAAGATGAATTTTCTTTTATGGATTTTCCGCATTTTATCTGCTAAAATATTAATGAATGTTTGGAAAGTGATATTAATAAAAATTAAGTATTTTTCTATAAGAAAATATTATCAAATATTTAATTATTTGGAGACTTTGCTTGGCTTCTCTATTACCACAATTGTCTTCAAAAGGGTACTCCAAAATAGCCGTTGCACATACATAAGGCACATCAGCGATTAAGACCAGCACCACTCATGTTAAAAGAAGCCGAAGAAAAACCAGTGAACCACTAACTACAAAACAAGTCGAGCCAAAAAGTTCGTTATAATAAGACAGTTCCGCTGAGTGCGTTATGAGGCTCTATATGCCTGTTGTTGGCGAGGAGAGGTGACATCAGGCGAACGTTTCAAATCAGATTTCACGAGCGTCTTTAAGAAAACCGAATAAAGAACCCCGCTTTTTATTATAATAATCGAAAGGCGAAGGGGCGGAATTACTTGAAGCGTGGTTATTCTAAGGCAACAGTATAAACGGCATATGGTTCAAGTCCCTTTAAATTATAAACAATTTCTTGTAGTTCACAGGTAAGAAATGTATTCCCTTATCAGTGCCTTTGAACCGTATCGAAATTATAACGTAATATTTTAAAGAGACCAACTCAATGGGAAAAATTATGTGGAAATTTAAAGGGACCATATTGTCATAAAAATTGTTCACCAAGTCCGGCTCTGAGTCTTTAAGACGTTGGGAATTAGGGACTTATTACTATTGTTATTTCTTGTGCCATATTTGGTTACCTGAAAATGGAATTGATGACTAGGGAACTGAATTATTGGAACTACTTTTTCAAGGGGTTAAAGAACCCTATAAATAAACAAAACTTTTTCACGAGTTCAATTTATGAAATATAAAATTTGATCTTTAAACGGTTTTTTTTTCGGTTTCAAATGCCGNGAATTGATGACTAGGGAACTGAATTATTGGAAGTACTTTTTCAAGGGGTTAAAGAACCCTAAAAATAAACAAGACTTTTTCACGAGTTCAATTTATGAAATATAAAATTTGATCTTTAAACGGTTTTTTTTTCGGTTTCAAATGCCGATTTTTCTCTGGTTTCATTCATGGGAATTTTAATAGAAATTCACTAGTCTTTAGTGTCCAGCGATAAATTTCCATATTTTTTTATTCATTTTAAACACGCAAATACAAGAAATTCCTCATAACGATCACAAACTAGGGGACAGAAGAGAGGTGAAAGATAAAATAAATTCAGTTTCTGCACCCGCGTTATTCTCGAATAAAGTAGGATCGGAACCAAAACCCATAATATCGGTCTCTCTCCCTAGTCGAAATACTAAGTTTTAATGTCGAAACAATTCCAAAGGAAATGACCAATTTCATTTCGTTTGGGTTAGTTCCCTTACGATCGCACTTTTATTGGGTTCAAACAACATACACACATAAACACACTAAAACTTCGATCGAACCGTAAAGACCTCAATTCTAATTACTTTACCGTATGGCACGAAAATTTCGCCTCCACACAAAATAGCTCCCTTTTGCGATACACACAATTATGAATTTTCAATGAGAACATTAATTTATTTTCTCTATAGTGCAATATGGGCCCTTGTGCTGGTTACGGAGAATGATTTTCTCATAACGATCTAGTCCTTAAGGGACTTGTCGTTCGCTGATCTTGAGGGGACAGTTTTTTAATCACGAAATTTCAACCGTGGGAATGAAATATTATTTTTGGCTAAAATTGACCAACATTTGGAAAATCAATAAAATTGTTAAAATTTAAATATTTCTTAGTTTTCTACTTAAATTTTTTCTCACATGACATATCATTTTATCTTTAAAATATTATTTTATTCAAATGAATTATTATATAATTTATTTCATAAATTGTTCAAAAAGAATGTATAAGAATTTAAAACATGTATAAAATTAGAAATGATCTAAAATGTTGACTTTAACTAAATAGTACAATTAGAGTATCCTCCATTCACCCCCCTCGATTCATTTCCAACCACTATTTGATCGATCATAGAGTTCATCATTCCTTATTTCACTCTTGTTGTTGTTGTTAGTTGTCCCAGGTGTTCCCTTTGCTTTTGCATCTTTTCTTTTGCTGTTGTTCATATGGCACTAGTTCCACACAGCCAAAACGAATAATATGAATAAAGGTGTTCTACCAACACACTTACTTTCTTTTAATAAAATTCTTCCCTCCTCTTTTACAAGAGCAATGATCAAAGAGGGGAAATATATTTGGTATTTGTTTTGAATTCATGTTTCGCAAAACTTATTCTAATAAATGTGTATTTTTTTGTCTTTTTAGATCCCGGCAGTGGAAGAGAAATTGGAATGAGGCCAGGATAAATTTCATTGAAGAGATCTTATTTAATCAGCATAATCACCTTTATCAAAATCATTGAATTTCGCAACGGCAGATTAAAGAAGAACTATTCGAAATTGGAAGAAAAAAAATATTGGCTAAACCTAATCACACCTTTACTCACACTCTTACATATTCACAAAATCCGCCAAGGATAATAAATGGTAAAGGTGGTGCCGGGAAAAGAGGAGAAAAGCAGCGAGAGATCCCTTTACAAATACTATTACTCGAGACAGAATTCAACAAGTAGTAGGGGCTGTACGAATGGTCAGCGTATTCCCCTACTTTGGTCCCAGAATCGGCCAATTCTAATCAGAAACAGTGTCGTTTCTATATGATGTCATCAGAAGAGGACACTGATTATTGCGGCTTATACGGAGATAAACTTTTACTGAAGACAAACAATCACAATTCAAACAGTAACGGCAGCAACAGCTCTGGCTGTGGAAAACAACAGCCCTCATCGAACAACCACTACTTGGGCTTTTCCAACTGCAACGGTAGCAATAATAATAATAGTAAAAGAACCAGACAGCGTGTAGACGCGGGCGAACCAAGAAACAGCTACTCATCTATACCGAACTTTACATCCAGACCAACCTTCATGAACGGAGGTCTATACGGGGCTATATTTAGCCAAACGCAACAGCATTTCAGTTTGTTCGGAGGCGCTGGAGTGAACGGAGGTTCCGGCAGTAGTGGAGGCGGATTAGTGAACAGTGGTAATAATAATTCGAACGGCGGCATTGGTGGTGGTGCAAATTTAAACGGCGGGGGAAACAACGGCAGTGCAAATAATTCTGCAAACAACTACGGACCGGTGAAGATGCTCAATGAGTTACTGGGCCGTCAAGTAAAACAAGCACAAGATGCCACGGGCCCAGATAATAACAGTTTGATCCTGACCTCGTCGCACACTCCGACCGCCAACAATTTAGATGGAATTTTATCCGCGAACAATTCGGACTGTAACAATTTGGCAAATCTTACGAAAACACCTCCTTTCGGCGAATTGAATAGTGAATCGTGTTCGCCGAATCCTTTAACCAACAGTGGTAACAGTGCAAATATCAATGCCAGTTCCGGAACACCAATAGTGAATGGAAATAACAGTGTTAATTCGAACCAGATTTGCAATTCAAGAAATAATGCAAACAATTGTGATTTGAGTGATAATAACAGTAACAACATCAGTGACGAAAATAATGACCTCTTAATATCGTCCACATCCCAGTCGCCCCAATTGAACTGTTCCAATGCCAATGACTTGGCCCATCATATGCTGCGCAACATTTTGCAGCAGAGCAAAAAGGATCTGCTAGCCTTCGATCAGGAGATCCAACGGGTGGCACAACAGCAGTTGAGTGGCAGTAACAAGAGTGGAAACACCAGTGATTTGTGCACAATGATTTCGGACACTAAATTGAGCAGTAAATCTGCTCCATTAATTAAGTTGGAGCACGGCGGTATCGTGTCCAATGAGAATTTGAAAAATAATGGAAATTTGATCGGTGCAAGTGAACTGATGAGTGATAATAGTGAAATGAACTGCAAAAATAGCCAGTCCAAGAAGATGGGCAAAGGTGATTTAGTGATGAGTGATAGTGGAGAGAATATGGACAGTGATGCGATAATGCGTAATGGGCACCACGGGAAGAGCCACCAACAACACGACAGGAACAATAACGAGAACAATTCGAACATGAATATCGACTCTGAGAACGACGACAATTCAATTCATTCTACAATCCAAGAACAATTGATGCTTAGAACCAAAGACGGAGAGGACATGGAGTCGGTTCTGGAGAGATCATCCAACAACAATAATTCAATGGACAAACTGGAGCAGCGACGGAACAGTAATGTTTCGCCTGTTATTAGTTCTTCCTCGTCTTCGGCGGGAAATAACAACAGCTCAGGGCTGGTGAAAGCCGAGCCTGTGGCATTGGATATGAAGAGGGCTCGTGTAGAGAATATTGTGTCGACAATGAGATCAAGTCCAGCGCTACCCCTGCAGCAGCAGAACCAGCAACAGACGATTCAGGCACAACCAGTGAACGGGTGCAAGAAACGAAAGTTGTACCAGCCTCAGCAGCACGATAACAGTGCCGCTGAGCGATATGCCGCAGCGGCCGCTGTTGGACTTAACCTAGGCCTGAACCTGCAAAATCTGCTCCTGGCCAACAACCATTTACAGCAGAGCTTTCTGGCCAACGCTCAACTAAACGATTTAGACGACGATCTGGACGATGACAATACGGGCCGCATCGGAGATGTAGACATGGCTGATTTGGATGATATCCACAATGCAGGTACCCTGGACTTGCCTCAGATCCACCAGAAACGAGTGGAGAAGAATGCACTTAAGTCCCAACTGCGATCGATGCAAGAACAATTGGCGGAAATGCAACAAAAATACGTCCAATTGTGCACACGAATGGAGCAGGAATCTGAGACTACAAACACGATCCAGGAGATTGACGACAATTCGGATACAGAAATGTTAAATGATGCCAACTTGGACAACAATGTGCAAGAAATAGAGGACTTGGACGACGACAATGACGACGTTGAAGACGTGGAGCCGAATAATGTGAACGATGATGTGGCAATGGACAGTGAAGTGGCCGTTATTTCCACAACGACCACTCCACTCTTGACCACCACCACGACATTGTCCTCCAACCGAATGATGAGGAACATTACCTCAACTCCTCCGGACAGTAATAACAACAATATCGGGAGCAGCAACAAGCAGCAGTCGTCTCCAACATCAAGAATGACGCCAACCAATCCGAAATCAATAGACAAATTTTCAATTAACAAAATGTTGCCAAATCAGGCACAAGCTAGTAAATTGCCACATCCTGGAATGCACCAGTCAGCTGTTCAAGCGGCGGCTGTGGCGGCTGCGGCTCTCCATTCTCACCTACCTTTGTCAGGTAACTTTGGACCGAATTCCGGAAACAATAACCCTCTGCTTCAACATCTCCAACACGGTCAAGGGAATTCAAAGGGATCGGCGGCAGCTGCGGCAGCCGCAGCTCATGAACTACTCCAGCAACAAAATTCGTCCTCTCACCATCAACAGCACGCTCTGAGCAGTGCCCTTAGTAATGCCATGTATTTGGGTGTGAGCCAGAAATTGTTCCTAGAACAGGAGGCTCGCAACCTGATTGCCAAGGAAGAGGAGCAACGGGAAATGATTATGATGCGTGACAGGGATCGAGAGAGGGAAAGGGAACAGCAAAGAGAAAGAATGCAACAACAGAGTAACCAACAAATGGGCCCAAGTCAAAATCATTCTCCTGGAGCAGCTCCCAATCATCATCTGAAACCACCAGGAAATAGTAAGTTTAAATTTAATTTATAAACATAAATTAGTTTTGAAAGTTTTTTTTATTAAATTATTTTCAAAAACAATATTTAGAACTAAAGTTCTGAAATTTGGAATTTACATTTTTTAGAATGTATTATATTTATTAATTTCGAAATTTTAATTGATCTAATATATTTAAATAATTTTCCACTTAAAATCAATATAGAAATACAAGATCGACTGAATATGATGCGGTCAGGTGGACCTCATATGATGATGGGACCGATGATGTCCGGATCCGAGCTGGAGGGACTGGCTGATATGTTAAAATCGGAAATAACGGCCTCCCTGTCCCATTTAGTCGATACAATCGTAACTCGGTTTTTGCATCAAAAACGGTTTCTGGGAAAACAATCCGAGGCTGCTGCAGCGGCTGCGGAACAACTGAGCAAGGATCTGCTAATGGCGAGCCAGTTGCTGGACAGGAAGTCACCACGTACTAAGATTGCGGACCGACCAATCGGTCCCAATCAATCTGGTAATTTAACAAAGCTTTTATTTAAAATTTAAATATTCTAAATGTTTCCAATTTTCACAATTTCAGCTTCAATGTTCCAAACACCGAAGCCCCCAACATCGTCCAGCCAACAGCAACAAGCCAACCACAATAAGGTGGCTGCCTTGAACCAAGTAGCCGCTGCTGCTTTATACAATTCAATGAATCAATTTTGTCTACCTCCTCCACCATTACCTGTCCAATCACAATCCTCCAACCCGAACGGCAATGGAGGACCGCAGCACTTAGAACAATCGCATCATCATTCCTCGTCTGGGAATCCGGAACAGACCGAGGCTCTGCCATTGGTAGTAGCACCGAAAAAGAAGCGCCATAAGGTGACTGACACGCGAATCACACCGCGAACTGTTAGCCGAATTCTCGCCCAGGACGGCATCATGCCTCCACAGTCCGTGTCTGGACCGAGCCTGTCCAGCCAGTCGCCCCTGTCACTGTCTAGTCAATTGATGAAGCACGACGACATTAACAACAATAACAATTCGAACAATGGGAACAATGTTGGATCTATGCCAATTACTTCATCCCAGATGACCTCACCTGTGTCGTCATCGGCGTCAACCACATTGACCTCGCCCCATCATCCTACTTCATCCATGATGGGTAACACGGGCAGTCACAATCACAATGGTCCGTCTTTGAACAACGGGCATAAGGGGATGAACTACAGCAGTTCGGGGAACAATAATGCCTCGAGCGTAAATGAGAGGCCGTCCATTTCACCGATGACCAGTCCACAGTCACGACAGCCTCAGATTCCGGGTGGAAACCCAACAACACCCTCGATGCATTACGCTCAGCAGTATCACCCGTCAATGCCCTCGTTGCCGCCCAACCAGCAGTCTATGATGCCGGTTTCATTGCCCACTTCGGTGGCCATTCCCAATCCATCGCTGCCCGAGGAGTCGGAGGTGTTCTCACCCTACAGTCCTCTGTTCAGCCGACATGGACATGGAGACGGATTGGGGGGTGCAGGAGGCCCAGGTATGCTTAACGGGGGAGGTGGAGGACTGCCGTACGGTTTGCAACCATCCCAGTTCAATCATCATCATCACCCGCATATCAAGATGTCGTCCAGTCCGCCTGGACTCGGAGGAATGATCAAGACCAGGGACTCGCCACCTCTGCCTCTTCACCATTCTACGATGCTTCATCCGGCTCTGCTCGCAGCAGCCCATCACGGCAGCTCACCTGACTACGCCAGCCACATGCGGCACTCGTCCATGGACAGTAACAACAACACAAACGATCGAGGATCCGACTGCAATGATCCCTACGACGGAATTCAGCCTACTATATCCTTTTCCAATGCGTTTTACAATGAGACAAACAAGTATGTGATTCGTGTCCTTCACAGAGGGCGATTTAAAGGCATATCCTGATTAATTAACTAATAGGTTCTTGGCAATTTTACCTTTTCGAATACATTTCCCATACACGAAGGACATAATAAATAATAACAATTATATATTCATAAGCAATTCAATTAGAATCGGCATATAAAAAGCAATTAAATCGATTCCTATATACGATCTTGTCACTGGGCAATTTTCTTTTAATTTCTTTATTTATGCCCAGGCGGCGATGGGAATGGTCAATTTCCGATTAGGATCAATTAAATTAGAGTTAATTAAATTCATTATTTTGTAGAAGGTAATTCCTCCAGTAGAACACACAGACCATAAAAGTGCTTTTAATTAAAGAGTTTTAGCCGAAAGAATTAATTGAATTGTATTTTTTAATGCACACACATAAGAACTTCAACTTGTACGGTGTCTTAGTGTATGAAGGATTGTGCGAAAATCTTTGTCGCGATTCCAATACAAATCTGAAACCTTTTAATTCCTCGTAATCCAGTTAGAAATCCAATCAGGTTATGCCTTTATCGCTTCAGTCTGCTGATTATAAAGCAGAGAGATAGAGACACGAATCGATACCTTTTACAATGGACTTTTATTTATTTATCAATTAGACATCAAAATTCGCAAATAATTTCCTTAACCGCTGTGCACTCGTCTACATTAACTCCGATGCATCTGCGCAAGGCGAAGCTGATGTTCTTCTGGGTGCGGTACCCGAGCTCCGCTGTCCTCAAGATGTACTTTCCGGACATTCGCTTCAACAAGAACAACACCGCCCAGTTGGTCAAATGGTTCTCCAATTTCAGGTAAGGCCACTTTTCCTAATTACTCTGGTCATTACTAACTATTCCTTGAGTTCACCACGCGGATATTATTTATTCAAGTCCTTGAGAACAAATAGAGACACATTAGGGATCCTTTGCCCATATGCTGCTCCACAAATGTCTCTTTTCTATCATTCCCCACAGATCTTAATTGATGTTTTTCTTTCCATATTTTCTTTGTTTCAAACCAAACGCTCACCTTAATTATTAATAATCAGTCCCCAGCGTGTCAGTGGGTGTCGACATTTAGTCAACGACAAAGAGTTGTTCCCACTTTCCAATCGCCATCACCAACCACCCACCGCCACAAAGAAAGATAAAGATTAATCATCGACCTCAATATCTATAGTGGAATGAAACAAACAAAAGGAATCGGCCACAATACTTTGATTTCACTTACGTGCCTCCAAAGGAAGCTTATTGTTGATAGGCTTTTTTTCTGAATAATTATCGCGTGTGGAATTGACTTGTATTTGCTCTGACTGGGTAAATATCATACATTTGTATATAGAGGTAATTAGTAAAGGAGTTGAATTGAAGGGGAGGAAATTAGTGGTGGTGGCCGCTAATTTGTGTTTCCTACAAAGGTGTTATGCTCATAACTATAAATATTTCCTTCCGCAACCCTTTGGAAAATTTTAAGAATTTATTGTGTTTGTTTATATACGGTTTTCAAATAAGAGGTTTCTTTTGATGTTTTCGTGATTTTTTTTAAGTATCAATAGCTGGTAATGATTTTTTTACCAAAAGTTACAATTCTTGGAGTCAAATTACCAAGAATTAAAGGTTTATGTGTTACTATGAACACAAATCGCAGAGATCTTGTTACATGAAAGACAAGATTAATGTTTGCATTAATAGATATAAGGAACTTAAAATCAAAATTCATAATATTATTAACGAAATTCACTATCAAATGTTCTTTTTGATTTATCTTTTTTTAAAAAGAATATCCCTATATTTGCAAAAAAATGTATAGTTTTGAAAATTAAATCCTCTAATGGTTTTTGAGATTACGTTTACAATTTTCCACCATATCTTCAATAATTTTGTTAAATACATTTGATAACATAACATTTAATATTTATTTAATCAAGTTAAAATATAGTCCAATTATATTTATCTTTCATATTTAAATTGTATAGAACCTTTATCATTTTCTCAAGATCTATGCCAATACGTTCTTTAAAATTTAGTTTATATTTGCATTCCAATTGTATAATTGGCCACAATAGTCTCTTAAATCTCTGCAGCAACCCACACACACATTTCGCAATCTGGGGAATTGTTTGGAGCTTATTATATTATTTTATTTGCGCTTTCAGGAGCAAGGGGATTTTTCTTTTCAAAGCTCGGCCCAGTAGCGTTGATTTTTATTCACCGGCATATTATTTCACCAGTTGAGAATTTATTATTCATCTAATTACTGACTGGGGCAAATTGGCAAACACCAAGTTGGCAATAGTGCAGCAATTAAAACCTTAATTAATTCTTTTGGTAGCTGTACATTTTTTCTATACGAGTGTATATGTTTATAATATCAAAGTAAAACTAGAAAATGGATAGCGTTTACTGGAAAGACCTGAATTGTTATCGCAGAAATTACCGCCTGCCCGTATTTTTTATCAATTGTTTTTCGAACACTTCTTTGGCTGGTGTAGCTTCAAATTGAGTCACAATAAGTCACCAGGTAATATGGTGGAGAAAAAGAATTCTATGCTGTGCCACCCACTATTTATCGCTGACCTCCTTTGAAGTATGCAGTGCACACTTATCGAATGCAAATTAGCCAACCAACCTCTGACAAACGGAAAACGACAACAGCATTTTCCACCACCATCTAAACAATGAAAACTTACCAACACAGTTCTGAAATCGTAGAATTTAACACGTGGAAAGTGTTGGCTGCAAAACAATGTTTAATTCCTATTGCAAAATAAACGAGGCATGTTTTTAAGATATTTGTATCTCCGCAGATTTGTACGGCTTAGCCTATTCCATATTTGTTGTTGCTTCTGGGACAGCAAATCCTCTTTGCAACCCTTAACTAAGCAAATGTTAATTACAATTACCGGTGATTTAAGGACAAGGACGAGAATAGGAGAGGGATTAGATATTTGCAAATGTTGACCATTTCTTTAGACCCCTTTGGTTCAATTTCATTGCAATTTATATATCGTTTAATATTCAATTTTCTATGATTTGATTTTCGGTTTTAATTTTGTAATTTTGAAATTTTGACTTTAAAGAGAGGGCTGGATCGCATCGCCTTTTACACACAATAACTGGGTAAACGCGAAAGAAATTCAACGCCAAAAGCGTGCAACCAACTTTGCAACTCTATTTTCTTCCATCTGATTTTAAAAGGATAGTTATCTAGGTTTCAGGTTTTCTCAGCATAACGAACTCATTCAACTTTTCAGCCCAGGTTGTTGTTTTCCATTCAAACAATAGGGGATGGTCTTTAAATCTACTTTTTGTTAAGGCAATAAACTGAAAAGAAATATTGCAGCCCCTTCGGATTCGCATTTAAACCGTTACGAAGTTGGTGTGAAGCAAAAACCCGGCTAAACTGGAGGAACGAGAAGAAATTGTCAAGGTGTGCCCTACTGAATGTCTTAAGATTTCATTCAATAATAAATTCAAAAGTGAGCCCTTCTTTCTTATTCGCACCCCTATTTATCACGTTCGTATACTAACTTATAAAATGTGCATTACTGGAGTCGAAAAGTCCGCCAAAATTTCTGTGGGAACTGCTTCTTCTCTAACGGATATTTCGATGTCAAATTGATGCTATCAAACCGAGGGATAATTGAAAAAAATGAATACATTTCGTTTAAGTCTCTCTTTGCAGGATGGCAAGTGGGTGAACAATTTCTATTGCCTCTATCAACTTCATCTTGTTGTCATAACCATTAAAACACTAGGAACATTTGCAAAAACATATATGAGAATGTTTGCACATTATCAGTGTTTGTTTTGCCGCGTTCAAGAGCAACATATAATATAAAAAAAAAATCCTGCTCATTGTGACTAATTGTAAAATTCTACAAGCTCAAAATTCCTTTATAGAAATCTAGTGGCAATTCTTTCACCACAATATGTCAGCCAATCTAGAGGATTATCTCACAATTATTTGCACATCAACAACGGAAATGCGAATGTGAAAAAGAACATTCAAATTCCAATCCGAGCAGAAATGTGCATATTTCACACACTGAATGCCACAAATTAGCCCTTAATTTCGAATTGCATTGGTCCTTGGCGGATTGAATTTGATGTACTTTCAATTCTACATTTTATAAAAGTGCATCCTTTTCACGAATAAAGAAATTATCTGTGCATAAATGAGTGGTGTTGTGTATATAATGCATATGCGTCGCGCAAATGCCGACAGTTGGGTTTGTTTTTCCTCCTAGCCAATTACAGAATAAATTAGACAAGTGCGTTTCAATTACCCTATTCTCGATGCATTATGGGATTTCCCTTTTTCTCTGGATCCTTGTCACAACCACTAGTTGTTCTTCTTTATATTCCCTTAACTAGAAAATGATTGCTCATTCTCGAGTAGTTGGGGCTTTTTTGCTGCTGCTGCTTTACTGCATTTATCTTTATTTGTTGTCGCTGTCTTGCGCCACTATATGCTCGAGTGCTCACAGTTTCACACCATATATATGTATTAAATGCTTATAACTACCTATATCTATTTATATGTACATATTTGCCGGCATTGCAAACTAAAATAGTGTGAAAACGGGGCGCTAAAAAGTGACGCGGCTTATAAAAAATGTAGCTGCAATTTTCTGACTTTCTCCACATCCTAGCCAACTACAAAGTTAATCGGTCGGCTGCTGTTGCCACTGCTACCAAGTGTAAAGTGCAAAAAGTGGCACTCTTCACACATCCTCAAGAGATTTTAATAAGCAGAACTAATGAACTTATTGAAATTGAGCAAATAGACTTGATTGTTTAGGAAAACTATGGCTCAAGGATATTCATAATACAAGGCTTTATTTTCTTATTCCAAAGAATCTATAATGGATAAAATTTTCCAATTGAATAAATCAATTAAAGCTAATTTATTTAGATATAGTTTATTTGACTCAATTTTATAAAACTGCTTTCTTTTGATTTAATTTACTAAGTTTATATTTGATTTCTGGTATTCTAAATATTTCTTTTGTTTTAATTTTAGGGAATTCTACTACATTCAAATGGAGAAATATGCCCGCCAGGCTGTTACAGAGGGCGTCAAGAATGTTGACGAGATCCACGTCAATGGTGAAAGTGAGATTTATCGGGTTCTTAATTTACATTATAACCGAAATAATCACATTGAAGTGAGTAATTGAATTTCCAATTGCCAGCTTAACGCTTCTCTTGAATGTGACTAACCAGGATTTGTTTTTTTTCGATCAGGTTCCCGTAAACTTCCGTTACGTGGTTGAGCAGACACTGCGCGAGTTCTACAAGTCGATTCAGGGCGGCAAGGACACAGAACAATCGTGGAAAAAGTCCATCTACAAAATTATCTCGCGGCTCGACGATCCCGTGCCCGAGTACTTCAAATCGCCCAACTTTCTCGAGCAGCTGGAATAGAGGGAGAGAAGAGCGGGGTACCTTTTCAATGAGATCCTGTAGAAAAGGACCCCGATAAATTTATTCCAATTTTAATCCAATCGACTATCATCATCGTGGAGAGGAAAGACGAGATATGGAAGGAAAGGAGAGGAAGGAAGAGGATCAGTGCAATTTCCACTGATTTTGCAAACGTAAAGTGAATCTTGATATATCAATCACTAATTCTATTACTACTACTACTAATTACCTACACAATATGTAAATTTGTAAAAGAATAACAGATCAAGTATCAATTTAGATCATGTTATTTGGAAAAGACGAAGAAACAAACAAATTCATTTAACAACTTTTGTGGTTCCTATAACTGTGGTGTGCTTATGTCCAAAAGCGACTGCAATTTATCGACGATATACTCGCGTTTAGGCCTTCATTTCGAAAACCCAAAAATTGAAAAGGAAGAGAAAGTGAAAATGAAAAGAAATGAAAATCGTTAATTTTTTTGAAATGGACAAAGAGTAAATATTTTACACAAAATTTATTTCCAAAATTATACAAAAGGAGTTTTGCTTGTTTCAAAGTGCCACAACACACAAATGCTATGGAATACCTAAACAGCAAAACCTTACAAAAACGACAACAACGCTCAAAATAACAACGTGTTGATTTCAAAAGTTTAAGACCGTGGAACAAAATGCCATGAAGGCGTTTAAATTTTGAACCGCCCTAAATTGAACACTATCGTCAGAAATCACGGCCCGAGAACGTCGTCAAATCAATAGTCGATAGCCAACAACTTTTGGAGAACAAATTTTCAAGTTCCGCCTAGAAATGCCAAAATTTATCAACTTTTTATATGCTTCAATCACAAACAAAAATCCAAAATTCTGCAATAGAACCGGATCCTGAATAAAATCGCTCGATTTAGAGAAATTAGCGACCGCAATTTATAGAAGTCACATGGAAATAACAACACCATTTGGACACAACAAGGAATCTAAACCAAAAGCAGTGAGAACCAGAAAATCGATAAACATCAGCAAAGGAGAAATATATTCGCCAAGAAGCCGAAGCAGCATCGCCAACAGCAACAACCAAAAAGTAACTAAACATTTATTATTCCAAAGTCAAGGATTAATAAGCATGTCAAGTGTAAACTGTATTTTTGCAAATCAAATAGGATATTCAACATGGAATTCCCATAAGTTCATCCTAAGTTAATTAAATCGCCAATTTACCAATTTAAAGACTACATACATTGTATAATCAAATTGAAAAATCATTCATGATTAGACAACGAATGAAAATGAACAATTGTTGTCCTATTATATAGAAAAACTCTATAAAACTTGAATTTAGGAATTGTCCCAAATTTAATTGGAAACAAAACGATAATTTGAAGAAAGTGTAAATAGAATATAAAATCATTACCATTTGCTTAAAATTTAGCAATAACTATAATCGTGTCCGATAACCAGGAACATACTTTACCATTTAGACGGTTTGATTAGGTGTCGAATTACATCCTTTGTGGAAGGTATCTTAGTACACAATATATTAGGAGGATTAAAAGTATAAATTGTTTATTTTTTTTTTGCTGTACATAAACCAAAAAATTCAGAATCCGATTTAAAAACTGGAAAATCCGGTTTTCTAAACGATTATAAAAAATTAAGCCAAAGAACTGAAAGATTCACATTATAAAAATGAATGTTTCAAGTTTTATAAGCTCCACACTTACAAAATAGAACTATTTTCTGATTGTGGAGCTTAAATTGTTGTTTAGAAAACACATTTTCAACAAATTTAATTTATAATTATAAAATAATTTAAATTTTTGATAAAAAGTATAACCCACGGTGAGTTTCCTAGTCTTATCACTTGATTATCATTATTATAATTTTCTTATTTGAATTCCATCACCCCTATATATATTTTATTAATCTTATAATAATTTATTGAATTCTGTGTACAAATTATTACTATTGATTTTTCTTTATAGAATACATAATATGAATTGTATTATTTATATGATTTAGTTTTACTTAAATTAATTATTATACTTATAAATATTTGGCATACAGTTTCAGTTATTGTAATTGAATTATGTTTCTATTATAATTATACGACATTATATAATTTTAACCTAATATTGCCTTCTAACCTTATTATTATGGAAATTATTTTTAACTGAATTAAATAAATTGTATTTGAATTAAAACCAAGGAAACTTTTTTTACTTTTATCCCTTTCCATCATTAAAAATAATCCTCCCAATTTCCCAAACAATAGCGATTTATACAGTTTACACCGAAAATAAAGAAATACTTAAATTCAAATTTGGAGTCTCTATTGAGGACAAATATAATTAATTTAACATTACAATGTCATATATACAATAATAATAAACCGAACAAGAGAATAGAAAACATTTCAAAGGATCCAGTGACTCAAAAGCTGGATCCCCAAATTTGTTCAATTTACTTCAAGATACAATGGTCAAAGGTTGCAATCTTATTTTGAAAAACTGTTCCCAAATAAAGCAACGTCATATCGCACACCAACAACTCCATTTAATTGAAATATAACCAAAAAATGCATCAATAAATTGAAAATATATTGAGAAGTAACAACAAAAACTATTGAATGCGGATAGAGCAGGTTCAATCATTGATTAACTGATTGGAATTCTAAATGATATTGTTGTTGAAGAAACCAGAATAATTATAAATCAACCGTATAACCTTTTAAAATAATTCTTGATTTTTTAATTCAAGTCCTTGAAACGTTTATGTTAAAAGCAACTTCTGTACAAAGGAATTATAAATTTCAATAACCAAAAAAATTACCATAATAAAATTATTCTTTAGGTATTATAGACAAAAAAAATTAAAATATAACTAACTTTGAAAATTTGTTGCAATTTAAATAGAATTGCAAACAAATTGTTTAAAAAGCCTTTGGAGACTTTTCATGAATACTTCTCGAAAGACCATTCAAAATTAAACGTTTGGTACATATGTGTATACAAAGTAAATATCTGAATATAATTGTCCATTTCGTAATGAATATAAAAAGATGAATAAATTATAATATAGTTTTCTCTGCAATAGAACCGGAAGATTTTCGTTATGAAGCACATAAGTTGTATCATATTATATATAAAAATAAACACCGTCGTGACCAATTTGAGCTCATTAATTTATTGGTTTTCTATATATAAAACAGAAATTATAAATCAATTTGTGTATTATTTTTTCTTTAACAACAACAACTGCAATACTGGACTAAATATCAATGTGAAATTCGTTCTGGGACGAATCCAAAAATTGATCAATAGCCAAGCCATACCCAACAATAGACTTACGAAAATGTTTCTGGCCAAAAAGGGACATTTTCGGAAAACAACCGGATTGAGTTTTTTTCATAACCAAACAATCAAAAAATTTTATTCCCAATTCAAGCGGAACACATTATTATACACAACATACGATAACTTAATGAGACAAATTGATTCGAAACTTATAACTATAGAGAATTGTGATTGGATATTGTACAGATTCACAATTACATTTGCAAATATATAAATTTGAAGAAATGTGATGAATGATAAAACGATTGGATTGCCATCTTTAGTTCAAAAATTTGAATCAACTGTAAATAAACTTTTAAGAAAATATATCATAATTTAATATCGTCAACAAAGGAAAACATCAAATTCTCAAAATAAAAATAAATTATTTACTACAGCAACTCGTTACCAAAAAACAACTAAGCAAAATAAATGATGATAAATAACTGCATAAAGAACACATAAAACGTTTAATTTTGAAGGAGAATATTTTCGCACTTAGTATACAGTTTTAGAGAAATTAGCGGACTCTCAATGAACGTCAAATGTGTATTAATGATTAATTAAGGAAAACGAAACTGAATTCGAGCTGTGTTCAAACATAACAATAGAACTGGGTTTTGTTTAAGACAGAATCTTACAGATCTGGAAATGGTGGTTATTTGAACGTCATTTCTGGACAAGTTTATGTGTCAAAAGTTTAATTTATTATTAAAACAACAACCATCAAACACATAATTCAGTTTCCATTAAACAGATTTTCCGTTTCCATAAGCATTTTCCAATCTTATCATTTGCAATAGTCAGGACGTGTCTTAAACAGGTTGCAGCACTTTCACAATCCGTTTTGTTGGTTGTGGGCCAGACCAATACTGCGAAGGACTCTCCTAAAAACAACCGGGATAATTTATAGTACAAGAAATCATTTTTATACGTTTTACCACAATAAAATGTAATAATATTTATTAAATAAAATAGAATAATATATGATAATACTCTAGATTTATATATAAAGATGAGTCAGAGAGGAATTGGAGGTTTTTCATATATAAATATATATTATATATCTGAATGTAATTTGCAAAACAAAACAAAAAACAGGAGCCAGCCGCTGTAGGGATATTTTAGGATGCCACTGTATTGGCATTTTCATCAAAACATAGTGCGAAATAACGACACATTACAGCTTTAGGCTAAACATTCGGGATTAGAGGTTTATTGAATGCCGATTTTTTAAATGAAGTCACCAAACTATAATATTTATATTTTTATACAAATCTATTTTATATTGAAACTGAAAAAAATATTGATAATAATTATTATTACTAAAATAATTGACTATTGCCAATTTTATGCCAAATATTTATAGTAAAATTATTTCTTTTAATTGTCCACATAATCATCCAGCGATTATCCTTCAATAGATTCTTCTTTTAGACTACGCTGGTGATAAATTGATTATTTGCGAATTGTAGTGAAGGAATGCAATCAAAATATTTGAGTAGTTTCATACACATTTAGTATAAATAAGAAAAAAATATTAATACGGTTGAATCTGTAATCTCTCACGAGAAGAGACCTTATCTTGCTACTTAATGGTATATTTTTGGTCTTATTATCCATCCTCAGTTGGACAAATTTTTCACAAAATTATTACAATTGAATGCACAAACAAAAACCAAATATATTTCAGAAGGGATCGGGAAATAAAATCAATCAGACAATATCCACTTCGAAGAAATAGTACTCTGCACAACCTTTAATAGTAAAGGATGATTAATTATCTCGACAACTATAACAGACTGCAACAAATGTGATCAAATATAATCTAAATATTTAATAACGATCGTGAGATGTAACAATAAGGAAAATTCACATGATTTTATTAATGTCTTTTAAGAGAGACTAAATGAAAAACTATATTTGGCATAAACATTTTTGGGCTAATCAAATTGTTTCCTGAAAAATCGAAATTTCCAAAATCGTAGCGAATTAGATCAATTGAATATTAATTTTCTTCTCACATAACTGCAATAGTGATTCAAATGGGTTTGAAGGTTTTTTCTTCAAACCTTAATGAATCAAAATAAGAAACCGGATTTAGTTTTTTGTCTGAAAAAAAGAGGCCACATTTTTTGTGGTCATCTTATGATTTTACATTTCATTTGCAATAGAATCGATTGGTTATTGAGATCAAGCGTAAATTTGAACTCAGTACCATGACCCGGACTTTGCAAAGTGTCTTATATACAGGGACGTACAAAATACAATTACCCGACAACTGCCACAGAAAGGAGACACTTTGCAAAATTTATCAATTTGTTTTACAAAACTGCCTCACAAGGACAGACTTCTGGCCTCCATTTCCCAAAAGTGGAGACAGATCTCGCCTCTCAGGCTAGCATTAATACAATAACTAAAATTTGAGCAATTTAAAGTACAACAACATTATAATATTACAAGTATATCAAAATATTATTAATAAGAACATATATTATTTATCAGATTTTAGTCTTAAAGTTCATTTGTTTTTTCATATTACAAAACAAAAGCATGTAAAAGATTAAACGAAACAACAAATGATAGAAATCTGATAATTGTTGCACATTGTATAAGAGTATTTCCAGTTACATACTAAAAAAATTCAGTTTTGCGCGAGTCACAAGTGTTTTTAACAAATTTATTACTTATATTTGTTAAGTATTTAAACTCAATACATTTCAGTTTTGACTATTCAGTTTCAACAATAGTGCCAGCGAATTTTAATACAATGTAACAGAATAAGTAAATGAAATATTTTCTAATCCAGATATATATTATACAAATAAAGTATAGAAATATATCAAAAACTATAATTAATGTAAGATAATAGATTATACTGAAAATCTTAAATTAAATTTAGCCATAGAAATTCCTTACAAACCCAATTTTGAAGCCAATGCCCCATTTCAAGTATTTTTTTTATATCAGAAACGAATTATTTTCATGTCTTCTATATGTTCTCAAAATATAGTAATTGCTAACTGAGTTGTGCGAATTTAGGGACAATAGCGGAGAGGGGAACAGTTACACCATCGCATCAAAATATGTTGACCAATCTTTGACCTACCGACCATTAAACTAACCGACAAAGAGCCAGTAAAAATATGAAAAAAATTGCAATAGATCGAGATCAAACAATGACAACCTTTTGCAAACCGATCTCTCCGCCACAAAATTTGCAAATACCAGCAGTATATAAAGTTAAAAACGATATTTATTTCTATTTTCTGTTTTACAATTTTATAAATGCCGAATTGATCTATAGAAACTACTGACAATTATTTTCAATCATCCACCAACACCTGTTTTAAATATAGCAACTTAAAATAAAATGGAATCCAAATAGAAAAATTCGACAATTGAAATGAATTTTCAAATAACGAAAAAACAGCTGTCAGTAAAAAAACTGTGTTTGTAAATTTAGATAAAAACACACAAAAAGCAAAATAATCATTTCCAACATTAACACTTCAGTAAAATTATATTCAATGTATAAGCCCATAATAAAATAATGCCAGGATGGCAAAGTTATAATTAAAAAATAAGACTATTTGCAAAAAAATCATTCGTAGAAATATGTAATCGAGAAAACTACATTAAACTCTTTATTTAATTTAATATATTTAGTATTTAGGTTTGCCATTAAAACGCTTCAGTTTCGTATGGACTCGTTCCAATTTAACGAATTAAACCACCACCACAAAAACCCCTTGTCCCCTGCAAATACATATACATTTAGTTGACTGTCCACAATTCAGCAGTATTATAATATATCATAATCTATCTAATCATAGAGCTATGAGATATGACAAAACCAAAATTTGCATAAAATACCGTTTCGGTCGTATAGTTGACACTTGGCAAAGAAGATGAGATGTGACTGTAAAAGAGAGTCACTTCCGTTTCATTTCCACCCACAGTGATGGAAGTGTTGAGGTGATAATAAAAAAAAGAGCGAAAAATTCAAAAACATGCTACTTGGACAAAATGTGAATTGATAAATATGTATTGAAAACTAATATTGATATGATATTGATTTGTTTCAAAACTATACCAAATAGATGTGTATGTATGTAATAATCGTAAGTCTAATCACAAGATACAATGAATGTAAAATGATTACGAGTGACGCTGGAGGGGCGTCTTCATCTACAGTTAATCGTAAATATTATAATTCAAACCATTTCTTGGAGGATTAAAGCATTTCAACATGAACAATTTCTGAGGAGAGCCAAAATTTAAATTTAAGTCAATGAGATAAGGTCTTGACACAAAAAAAAATTACCAAAACGATGATATTTTAACTATTAGTTTTGGTTTTGCTAACAAAAAATGTGACCCATGATTTTAATTGATCTTAATTAATAAATTAATTAGAAAACAATATGGTTAAAATGTATGCATATATAGGTGTAGTTTATTATCTTAATATGACAGAACTACTATTATTATTAATACTACTAACTATTACAATATTAGATGCTAATTTACCAAATCAAATTGGTATTCACAAGAAAGAAACATCCGATTCAATTCTCATATACGAACAACACCGAATAACGTGAAAATTGAACATAATCTGATGAAAATATAAGAAAGAAGATGATTTAAAAAATGAAAATCTTAGGCAAAGATTTCAATAAGATCAAATAAAAGTAAACATAATTATTACCAATAACCAATAAAGTAAACAAATAAGTCAAATAATGAATATTTTTGAAGGAAACTATCACGGGAGTTCCTTATTTATTTGCACTGGTCCATTTTCTGCTGTAAGAAATGGACTCTGGTGAATAAGGATTGAGTTATTTTCTCATTATTTATGCCACAATCGCCATTTTATCACACATCCAGACACAAAAATGAATATATAGGAAAATGGGATTTATTGAACTTCAACAAAACAGTTTGAATGACATGATTTGTGTCATCAGGTATTTTATTATATGCATTTTAATTAAGCTCCTACCGTCAACTTCATTTATCAAAATGACTTTTGTGATCTGTCTATAAAAGTAAATTAATGTGCGGAAAACCCGTTTTGGACATAATATTCAGGCGAACGTCTTTGTTTAGGTCTTAAATTTTGGCTCATAATATCAAGGACATTCCTTATTATTTCTATAAGGGTGCTGACAAATAACTTAACTTTTTCAATGTGAACCACACAATCAAAAATATGCAGTATGAAAGAAAAAAAACTTCACCAAATAATAATCAGAACAAATGCAAAGCGAATATGGAGATTTTTAAAATAGACAAACAAAATAGATGAACAACAATCAATTGAGTTGATTAAACTAATTTATTTCACAACAACACACACAAAATTGTAATAAAATGAAAATTACTAAAATGTAATAGAATTGTACCGATTACAATATATTTTAATATTCTCTTTTATTAACTTTCGACCAACAAAAATAATAACTTTCAAACCACTTGAATTAAACAGTCCATCAATGAAATATCGGTACAGCATCACTTAGGGAATGATTTGGATCTGTAGATCAATATTTTGGCGTAAATAAATATATATTTTGCGAACAAGGACTCTCACAAGTTCTATCAACTTTGACGAAATCAAACCAATCTCGGCAATGTTTGGATTCCCGGTCTAAAATCATAACGAAAAGTATTTTCGACGTTTAACTTGTAAAAAGGTGATTAACGAAAATAACAATGTGTAATAATATAATTGAAGAACGGAATTGCAGTTCTTTGACTGGAAGAGGTCTTATTCCCATCACGAGCCTTGAACACCCTTCAAAACCAGTTGGAGAATTGAGATGAAAATCAAGAAAAATAACAAATTATAGTCGTTGTTGTCAAATAATCGTGTTGTTAATGAAATGTAAATTTGAGGAGGCATCAAAAAGTGTTTCCATTTCTCTGTTTAGGCATAGAGAGATCAAAAGTGAGAGAAAAAGAACAAGTTAAGGACATAAAAATGCAAAAAAACACGAAGCAAAAATCATGAATCTGCTAATTTAAGAAATGTAAAATGATGATGAACAAATTATAGGACAAACAAGTAATTTTTATAATGCAAATATGAAGTTTAAGAAAAAAACTACTAAATAAAGAAACCTAAGAGATAATATCACGAAAAAAGTACAAGCTTATTTGAAGCACCTTCGCGCCTTATCTTTAAAATTAAATTTAAATTAAACGTTAAATTAAAGTGAAAAATGAAGAGACATAAATTTAAAATTTACGGAAACAATGATGACTCAAAATCTCCATTTCTTCTTAAGCATTATTCTTATAATTTCCCAATATTGGTGTCCTAGTCATTTAGGGTTTAAAATCTTATCTCTAAATTTTAGAAGAGTGACAGCAGTGACGGTTAACAGAACAATTGAAAAACGGAACTATTGTTTGTTGTTTTGGTCTAAAAATTTCTTAATTTTTGTAAAAAGTTTACCATTTTGAATGGTTCTGTTATCTCTTTCGGTATTAGTATTAGTTTAAAATTTACCAAAATCTGCCTTAAATTCTATTTTCGACAATTCCAAATTATTTCCGATCAATCGTCACTCATTTTTATTGTATCATCATTCCAATTATGACACAGAGAACCATAAATTTCATGTAGGTCTTTAATATGTTAATACATAAAAGTACTCGTTTTATAATATAAATAAATGTGCGTGTGTGAGCAATGTTATATGATTTTTGTATAGAAAATTAAGAAGACTATTTCGTGAACAAAAAGAAACAAAAACAGTTTGGATGAATGATAGCCTAGTGAGAGTATTGAGACAAAAAGAAATGTTTCGAGAAATTTTTGGTATAAACTATTTCGCGAGCGCGGTAGAAAACAAAAATGTAAAAAATCTAAATCACACACATGCAAACAAAATTTATCCAACGAAAGAAAGAGTTAGATTTTTAATGAATTAACCCCTTAAGTTGTAATTAGGCTCTGTGTCTCCGAAATAAATTGTATTTGTTTGAGAATTTATTTCAGAGGCTGGATTTTTAGATTTATCTAATCTTCGAAATTTATTCAACTGAGACTAAACAAAACAAAAATTGTTTAAGTAAATGATAAAATTACCAATTTCAACTGCAGACAAATAAATCCCAAACACAATTTATTTACGATGGCAATGCATTTATAGAGTAACACACTCTATTTTAGAAACGGTGAAAATTCGTAACCTAAAATGCAAAATGAAAGGGAAAATATTTGAAATCCCATTTTTAATTTACGTAATAAGAAACATTTGAAATTTAATTGAAACTTAATGAGATAATCGTTTTAACAATAAGATTACAGTTATTAGTAATATTGTATTTAAAACACACAGAAAATTAACTTTAAACGGATTTATGAAAAGGAAAAAGAATAAGAGAAATGATTCAGATATTCTTGATAAGCATCAACAACAACAGTAACAACAATCCAATATTGTATTCAACTCTTAAGCAAAATAGTATGTCAATAAAAAAGAAAGTCACATAAAAGGATGTGCAATAATTCACCGTCCTTGGGGGTCTCTCGATTTTCAATTAATTTCCATGTACATCTTCATTTTCCCATCTCGCCTTGGTTCAAATGATAAAATTCACATTTTCTCGGAAATAGAAACGGTTGGACAATATAAAATCGGTTATAATTTACAGTCATCTAGTCGATTATCTGTCAATATACTACAAGCAAAAACTATTTGAATACAATAGAGATGCTCTCGATATTCATACTAGACCACAATTGATTGTCCAATAGGAAAAGAATCAAAACTTTGGTGACTAAACTTTCTTCATGACCACCCTCTCGATTTGAAATTTAAGAACCGTGAAGATAATTTAGATAACCAAATGGAAAATCAATGGGTTTTAGTCGAAATTACTACAAAATATTTCACAATACCGTTTGCTAAAATCTTACCAATTGACAGATCGAATGACTAGTGTATTTTTGTTGAGTTTTAACAGTTTTCTATTAAGTTAATCGTTATAAATGAAATGATAATTTTCCTATTAATTAAATCACAACAACGCATATAAACACGCAAATAGTTATCATTTGTGACCGTGATTAGACTATGTGGCTATTCTCAAAATCATCGCGATGAGCAATAGACACCAAAAAATGATTGGCACAAATTAACCGAGACACAGGGTGTATCAAAATTCTCCGCCGCAACATGATCAAGAGCGATTTTTAGTTTCTCTCCGACATAAAACCACAAAAAATTCAAATCCGTTTTGCAATAGAGAATGAAGGCAACTCAAAAATGAAAATAACCAGGTACAATCAACCGTTTAGTTTCATTTTTCAATTAATTAGTGTATTCTATATGATTCTCATGTGATTATTTCACTTAACCAATCACTTTGGGCAATTCCGGTTTATTTTCAAACACAAAACGATCCAATCAATCCCAATTAAGACCAATCCGATTATCAAGTTAACACGTGATTTTCATTTTTGAAAATATAATTTTTCGAACGATTATGAAAATATTTAATTTGCATTAAGTTTCTGTAATTCAACTAAATCAAAATTTAAAAAAAAATTAATCCTCCCCACGAACAATAGCCCGACAATTTTAAAAAGTACGTTTTTTAGTTATTGTTTTAATTTTATTTGAATCGAAATTCAAAATTTACCATTTTTCGATAATAAAACTGGAAATTCAAATAACATGGGCCACATCGTCCGATTCAAAGTGCCTTCAAATGAAAGAGAATGAAAATGAAAAAAAATAAAAACAAGTAAATAAAAGTATGTTGATTTTTTACAAGATAATTTTAATGATGAAAATTTATAAATAAAGTATAAACAATATATGTAAAATATATTTATTATATTTAAAGTAAATGAAAACCGTAATAAGAAATGGGCCCTTAATAGAACTTCTTGCCCCACTAAAATAGCCATATCAGTCAAATTGCGGTCCACTGTTGTTTCTCTTATTTCTGACGACTAATGTAAAACGCGAGAAAGCTTGGAAGTGATTGAATAGTGTGTCCTAAAATGGAAAAAGCATCAGGACAAAAGACTATTCCAATGCTAAGCTTCTCGACAAAGAAATTGATTTTCTGGACTACATTGAGACCACCCAAGGGTTTTCGGTGACCCATTGTGCAACACTCTATATTAAATATAATAGTTCTCCTAATTAAGCTAATGTAATTGTCTCGACATAATAATTCTTGTACTAATAATTTTAGTGACCTAAACACTTACAATTAAGTGATTGGAGTAATTCTGAAATATTATTATTATATTTATATTGAAAGAGAGTTTTGTTTGGGTTTTCAAGAAGAAAAATTAAAAAATATTCTCTTCTTAATTTGTGCAACAATTCAAATGGAAATCTTCAATCGAGCTAGTTTTTGATCAAGCTCCTGGCGAGAATTTTCCAGTTCTCTCCCACCAATTCAATACGTATTTAGTCTGTTAACATTTCCTTTTATTACAATAGTTTAACGTTGTTGTTTTATTTCTCTTAAAAATCATACTCAGCAATAGTAGATAATATCTTTTGGGTACTTTTAACAAAGTCGACTAAAAACATTTTGACATTGTACTAGGTTTTAGTTTTTGTGAAAAGGATCATTTAGAATAAAACAAAAAATCCACACATTTTTATATTATGTAGTTTTAGTTGATTTGTTATATTAATTCTTGTACATCATAAAAGGACACGTTCTGCATAAGAATAAAATAAAAGTGTATAATTGTTTTACTACTATTCACAAGCTGATTTAAAAATACAGATCATCAATTTGGGACAATTTTTCTGTGAAACGATAAAACGATTTTATTTTCACATCCAATTATAGATTGAAAATAATAAAATATAAGATATAATGCAATAGCCCGGATAATTTCAATCGATTTGGTCGATTCTGTGCAAAAGAAGGGTACGGCATTTTAAGAGGAAAAAAAAGAAAGGACGAACCTTTTGGCGACTTTAGGACAAAAATTTCTCGGCTAAAAACACGTTTGGCGATTACGAGTGTATAATAAAATAATCGAAATTAGTGAACAAAATCTATTGTAAATTGTAAGTGTGTGATTGCGTCCAGCTTTTCCTACTGAAAATGTGAAAAATGGTGGTACTAATAAATATTATTATTATTATTATAATTGATAAGAGATAAATTAAACAAAAAGCTAGTGGTTACGTAAAAGCCAAAGAAATATATTGAAAAACAAGTGGGGAATTGGGACACTAATCGCAAGCTATATTAACTCTTTGGACATGTTCTCTTTTTTAATTAAGGATAAAATCGTTGGTTGATGTTTAGGCGAGAATGATAAATTAAGAGAGAGAGAGAGGGTGAAAATGTGAAAATTTTAGCAAAATTTTAGATAAAACAAATTTATTATTTTAGGCAAAAATTAGTCTCTAAAATTCCTTGTTTAGGCTTCTTTGGGCGCGTTTTTCGGCTATAAAGAATTAAATCTGTAATGTACTAAGAAAATTTAATAAATCATATTATCGAAAAATTATGATAATAATGGGATTTAGGCTTATAAAACAAAAAAAAACCGTATTTTGTTCCTGTATATAGCAAAATTCTGCGGTTAGTGATCCTCCATGGCCCTGATTTATTACTATTATGGAAATGATATATTACTTTAAGTTTATTGTAAAATAAAATGTTTTCTTTTTATGACGAATGTCCAGGAAAAGATAAGCTGATTTTTGGAAAATTCGCAACAATTTAACCACCAACTTCATCCGCACTTGATCAAGTTGAAAGAAAGTTTATAATTTTCATTTATCTATGTAGTATTTGCAATTTAAGAGAAGATACATATAATGTCACTAAAGAGCGTGTCGTTTGTTTTTAAGTTATATTTGTATATCCTGATTAGAATTTAATTTTTCATTTTCCGCATTTACAGACGCTTCAGTAAGTTGCGGTACATATTTTGTAACTGTTTCGAATTTTCCAAAAACAAAACAAAAGAAAACCATTATAAAAACGAAAATACCCGTGTACATTTCGAAGTTACTTTGGAATTAAGAAGAGTTTATCAAACAAAAAAAAATAGATTTGCTGGAATCAGATTTTAATTATTATTATTGTAATGTTTGTAATGAGAGAAAGAGAGATAAATAAAGGAATAATCTTGACAAATTATTTGTAAAAACACAAAAAGCAACGGAAAATGATTAATATAGCTATTGTGGAAATTCACTTTCAAAGGTCATAATTGTTTGAACGATATTTTCCACTGGTATATGGTTTTTCTCAATTTAATAATGAACTAATTTTTTAAGAGTATAATAATAATAATAATTATAAATCTAAAAAGTAAGAAATTATATTCGGATTATACACTTTTAAGGAAAAAGTCAGTAAAATTATATTTAAAATGAAAGATTAAATTTTAAAAATTCCAATAAAGAATTTTAAAAATTCAAAATTGAGTTTTTATTTAAAAAGTCAAAAAATAAGAAAAGGTAAGTGTTTGGCAATTAATGATAACTCAAATAGTCGCCACATATTTCGAAATATCAATAGTTTGAAATATCGAATGGTTCCATTGCTCACTGACTTTTTTAAGAGAAAGGGTGCCTGAAATGTGACATAAAATATGTAACTTTGAATTGGCGAGTGTTGAAAAACAATTAGTTTGAACTACCGAGTGGTTTTGTTAAACAGCAATGGTTTAAGTTCGTTCAAACTACCGATAGCATAAAATGTATTGATTTAGTTCAAAATATCGAAATATTTTGGAACTCGTAATATCTTTGAATTATCACTGGTTGGAAAAGGACACTGGAAGATGAATTGGAAATTTTAGATCAGATAATAGTAATTAGTTAAAATCATGCTCATTAGAATAAATATAATTGTATTATACCTACATCTTACAACTGTTTGTCCGACATAATTGGATTTTTTACATCGAAATCGCAAAAATCAGAAATGAATTGAATTTACTTTCTTAGGATTTTTCCCGACTAAAGAAAGTCAGAAAAACTGATTTAGAAGACCGGATGAAGAAAAAAAACTTTTTTTGTGGAAATTGAGAATTTTTCCGATAGAAGGGGACAGCTTTTTGTACAAGTTATTTTTCAACCTTTGATTATTTTATTACAAATATTCGTCAAATGGGCAATTTAACAACGAATTTAATTATGTCTAGATCACAAGGAAGAAACTAACAAAATTAACGAGTTTTTCATATTGTCGCATTGCATATTTTTTAAAATGCGAAGTTGAACCAAACCTTGCCTGCTCTAAGTCTTTCCTTCCTTTTCTGATTGAGGTTATGTTAAAATTTCTTTTGTCTAATTTTCTATTTTTTTTCTATGAAATGTAATTATTTTTTATGTTTTAAAGCGCAAATTTTGATGATGATTTGTCCAAAACTTCTAACAGACAAAGAACGTAATTGGTTGATAATTTCTTGTTTTTGGATAATTAATATTGGATAAAAATATTTTGAATTCCATCGCCCAAATTTGTAAAATGGTGAAATGGAGATGGCGCGTTTACGAAAACTAGTAGATTTATTTTCCGCTAGGGTTTTATTTTAAAATATGAAATAATTAAACAGCCAGCCAACGGCAGTACTTTATAAAACTAAAAAAAATTCAACGAATTGTAACAGAACGATTATTTCTTGCCAGTTAATAAAAATAACTAGGGAAAAGGCTTTTCTGTAGGTTATTTTAAACTTTTGTAATAATTTAAGATTACAATACAACGAACAATTTAGTAATTACCAGCTTAAACATAACCACAACTAGGTTTGGTAGCGAAAATTTCCTTCTATCGGAAAAAATCACAATTTTTAAATTAAAAACATATTCAAACAAACCAAATAAACCAGAGTAACGGTTTTGCAATTTTGTAAAACTTTAAATTTAATTTCAATAAATTGAGAGATTGTTTTTGGTAATCACTTTTGATTTCTTCGGCACAAATTCTAATAATTGGATAATAGATTTCAATGATGTTCATTTCTCTATTTCATAACAAAATGTTTATTCGTAACAGGATTTTTAAATATAAAAATTCATAATTGTAATCTGAAAGTGTCGGATAATGTTCGTCAATGTTCGTGAATATTCGTCAAAATTTGTCAATATTTAACAGTAAAACCTCCAGTGTCTTTTCGTATAAATTGATGGAATTTCGTTTACGGAGATTACACATTCATAATAAAAGAGCACTAGTGCTTTAAAGAATTCTTTGCTATAATAACGGACTTTGACAGAGCAATTTGAATGTTATCAATTTTAAGCAACAAAAATGCATAATCCAATTTTTTTGCTCTCCTTAGTTCGAAGAATCCTGAGAAAGTTAAATTGTTAAGAAAATAACCCTACTAATTTTTTGGGATGTATCGAGTCCAAGCAAATGGTCCTCCAACCAATCCGGAGAGAGAGAAACGAAAATAATTAATAAAGTGTTGAATAAAATTAAAAAAACATATAACATATAAATATTGTCGTTCGATATATTCTGGTAAATTCATGTTTGTATCCACAAAGAAGAATCGTGAATTCCATTAATAAAATGTACAATTATATTGAATATACTATTATTAGTTCTGTTCAAAATCTTTTTATTATGGATGGAGTTGTAATTCACAAGAGTATAATATAAAATAAATACAAATTAATTACAAAATTCAGAATACAAAATATATTACAAATTAAAAAATTCATAATAAGAAATGAGGCTCAATTATATCTTAATAATACATACTAAAATAAATAAATTGGGTTTTGCCTTCAAACATGCAATCTAGTTAACATCATAATAATTGAACAGTTTTTATAATAACTGAAATCGAAAATAAATACATTAAATTTAGTCAGTTCAAATATTTTTTTTTTCAAGAATTGACAACCAAAATAAAATGAAAACGCTTTCTCTTTTAATTTTTATTTCCTTTAAATAGTGCATTTTACTCTTTTGACATCTCAAACTGACTGTTTCCACTAAATAACAATCTAAGACATTTTTGACTGAAAACATTTTTTGTCTCACTCTTACTGAAACTAAATAAATAAAATTTGTTTATTTTAAAATTATCCCTAGAAAAATCAATTCATTATTATAGTTCAAAATTTTTGATAAATTAATATTACTTTAAAAACAGTTATTTCATTAAATTCGTTCGCTATTGTTTTGATAAATCTTTTTGTATTTAGATTTATTGGTGGTTTATCAATATTTCAATCAATAATATAACACAAAGTGTAATATAAAAATGAAACGGGGTTTCAGGCTCTAAAGAATCAATGTTAGCAATAATTTGCCATCTATTTATTGGTGGAGATTAAATTTAATGCCCATTCGACTAGAAGGAAAATAGATAATCATGTTAATTAAAATTTTAGAATATAAATTATATTTTCTTACATAGACATAAAAAACAAAACTCTAATTGTGAATTCAATCTGTCACCTCAAATTATGAAAGACATGGAATTAATTATTAAAATCCAGCATCAACTACTTGATAATGGAAATAAAAAAATCTTATTATTGACATTTATGACCTTTCCTATAAATATTTGGAACTCCGACCACATCATCATAAAGACCCCCAGAAATCAACCTATAAGGATGAACATCAGGGTCTTTGCTCTTCTAGATTAAAAAAGTGCTAGTTATACTTCGTGATGAATCACTCTTCGTAACTTTTTGCAATAAAAAAATTATCATCGTTTGGAAAACTCGACGTTTTATTACTTAACANCCTTCCAGAGTAACCAGCTATAAGTACTTGGTCAGACAACAGACAATTGCTCTTCTAGATTCAAAAATTGTTAGTAATACTTAATACGAATCGCTCGTCGTAACTTTTCGCAATAAAAGTTTTATCATCGTTTGGAAAACTCGGCGTTTTATTACTTAACTNTTACTTAACATTGATCTCTAATCTTGATTATACGAGAAGTACTAGTAAGTATACAGCTTGAATTATTCGAAATAAAAAGATACATTTTATTTACTACGAAAATGATATGATTTGGCAAAAAATTGTCTGATTAAAAATAAAAATATATTTCATATGTACTATAAACGAAACAGCTTTGGGAGAAATAACAAAAGTAAATTGTATGTACTTATTTTATTAAAATTTAGACAATAAATAATAAACACAAGTATAAATAGCACAGGCAGTATAAATGACTATCGGAAAATTACTAAAATATGGATTAAAAATTTACAGGAGATAGAATAGGGTAAAATAGTTAAGTTAGATAATTAAGGTAGTTTAAGGTAGACTATTGTAGTTTAAGGTAGAAAAAGGCCAAGAAGGTAACAATAATTACTGAAGAAAATAAAAATGTCACCAGAGGCAAAATGTAGATCATCAGCATAAGAAAATTTAATTTTGTACACATACGTATAAGTATCCTTTACAAATTAAAAATATGTGTTAATCGATTTTGTTGTCATGGAGTACAAAATAAAGTTCATTCCCCTCCCCTCGAGATAATTTGGAACTCGAATGACTTAAAATATTTCGAATTATTAAGAGTTCGAATTATCGAATGGTTCCATTTCTAAGACTGTTCAATTAATTTTTTTAAAAAGAAATAGTTGTTATAAAAAACTAGAAATCAATCTTGGGAGACCCAATATTTTTTGTTATTTATTCTAGGGTCATAAATTTGAATAAAATCTGTTTGAATAGTTATTTTCAACATTGTATTGAAATTGCTTAGTTTTCAGCATCCGAGGAAGAAATTTTGTCGACCCGAGGGCAGCGAGGGTCGCAATTCTTCCGAGATGCTGAAAAGTCCAATTTCAATTCAATGTTGAACAATATTTTACATTCTGAGCAAAAATAATAGCAAAAAATNAAATGTAATCTAGTCCACTTCGAATAATTGTTATTTTAGTGCTGTCATGTTGAAAATTTAATTTTTCATTAACGGAATAAATTGGATAAAATCTACAAGGNGAAAAGTCCAATTTCAATTCAATGTTGAACAATATTTTACATTCTGAGCAAAAATAATAGCAAAAAATAAATACGGAAATACGCAAAGATTTAGGATTATACTATTCTTCCATGCAAAAGTTTGGTTGGATTTTCAAATAGAAGAGTAATCTTGTGTATGCGTGAAAGTTTTGTGTTTTTGTAAAATAAACAAATAAATGTAAAGATTAATTGAAGTGTCGGTTATAATTTCAAAGATATCTTGATATTTTCCGTGTTTTTTATTTATTCAAATTTTGTTAACAAAAGGAAATGTCAAATTTTCTCTCTGTAAAAGCTCGATTCAATTGATATTTTTTGTAAACTTGTAGTGATAAGTGTTATCTTTGTGACTTGAGATATTAGTTTAATCATTTAGTTCAATGTTTTAAGGTGATTCCAAATTTATAAATGAGGAAACCGAGCATTATTATATTCTACATAATTTTTACCTCTCAGTGTTTTATTACCTTTTTCTTTGAAAGAAAAGAAATGATAAAATTGTTAATTCTTACAGTGGAAATCACAATATCGTGGCCTTCTGAAATGATATTTTTTTCTATAAACAAAATAAATTTGGTCAAAAAGAAAATTATACAAACTAATCTTTAACAACTTGGCTAAAGCTCCTTTACAAAATCCGCCGGATGTTTATGTGCAAAAGAAATATCGTCGGTGTGAAGAGTATCAGCTGTTTTTAGCATCGCAAGAGAGCAAATAAGTATTTCGCGCTATTTGAAATGCACTGATAAGCAGAAAGAAGCAATAATAATTGAAATAAAATGAGTTTGGTGTACTCTTATCTTATTAGTGGTCGTCGTTGTATATGAAGACAAGGCTTTTTGCATTTGGTCTGTGCCATATCGAAGTGTTCTATTTGAGTGTGCCTGTTTGGATCTAGCAACTGCAATTAGTAACAACAATGTGACAAAATGAATCGTTTCGACCTTAGATAAATCAACGTTTTCTGATAAGGTTGGAAGAAAACGGGAATTAGAGTAATTTTATAAAAAAAAAATTAAATTAGAAAAATAAGGAAATTAATTTTTATTTATTAATTTTATGAAAGAATTGATTATGTAGTCTTTTATTTATTATTTAAATATAGTTCGACTATTTGCGGTTGTTTGGTTGAATATTCAAATATTCAAACAAAAAAATCTAAAAATAGAAACCAGTTCTTACACATGTGAATCTTAAAGGTTGATGATTTGATTATGTCTTCCAATTTATTATTAATTGTTTTAAAAATTTCAAACACGTAATTTTTCCAACTGTGAATTTTCTTTATCTAGTTCTTATTTAATATTGGCAGCTTCTTTACAAAAATGAAAAAATAAACTGCGCTTTAACACATGTGGAAAGCCATGAGAGTTGGAACTGTAGTGGTTTTGTGTAGTGTGTTTGTGTACGACGAGAATCGCAACATTGTTGCGTGGCGAACAACAATTCTCTCTCGTCGTTTTTTCGATTGTGCAAAGTAATTTCTTCTTACCTGTTTAACACAACAGTAAGTTCTGTGAGTTATCATTAATAATAATAATGATTTTATTATTATTGCCAATATATGTTATCAAAAAGATCGTCGCGCAAAAGAAAAAAAAACAGCAGAGGAGAAGAAGTGAGCGGAGCGAGAAAAGTGCATTTTTAACTTGTGCAAGCCGGCGCTCCGGTGCTCATTTTCATTCGCAAAAAGACCGAGCTCGAGCTTCGATCGAAATTCTTCATTCATCGTCAATAGTAAAAAATCGAAAAACGCGCGCTATTTCAAGTTCTACATTCAAACTTGTCGGTCCGAGAGTTTTCCGAGTTCCTATTAAATTAAACATTAAAAATATATAAATACTCTATAAAGCAAAATATCAAAACAGCGAAATAGCGCGTGTGGAAAAGTGTTTGGCGATGCAACCGATTTGTGTATATAGTGGTCTCGCATTCAGTACATAAAAAATAGTAAATAGCTAATCAACTGTGTGTACATGAAATTACTATTGTATTATTGTGTTTCACGACGCCGTCGCTCTCAGAGGGTTAGAGTCGACGAGCTGCATTCGGCATTGATAGTAGGAAGTGGTTGTTGTCTTTGGTCTCCGATGTGATGAGCGAGAAGAAACCTAAAACATTGTGAGCCCAGTGAATATTAAATTGATAAGAATTACAAATCAGAATCGCCGCCATAAATCTGTTGAATAATCAAACAGTTTTCGCGCCGTGCGATTAAGTATTTTTAAAGTGAGCGTGAGTGATTTTTTGCAAATTTGAATACAAGTAAAATTGAAAACAAATGAATGAAATTGTGGACTATCTGAAAATCCATTCTATATCATCAAAAGTCGCGAGTGCAGTTATTTTAAAAATAAATTTCGTGCGAGCGGATATCAACAAAACAGTGAAAAAAACAGACCAGCCCAAAATACTGACCTCTAATCGCGCGAAATAAAATAAATACAAAGTCGGCAACGCGATCCCGATCAGAGACAACAATTGGAGCCCATTAATCTTATCATTCCTCAAACCAGAGACATGTCTCTGTCCAGAGAATTGAATCAGTGCTCGTAAAAATGGAAAAATCTCACTAGATATAAACTCTGTAATTTAGCACTCACATTAAGGCACTGAATGTAAATCGCTGTTATTAGGTGGAAAAAATGCGCATAATATATTTATTACCGTTCAATAATTAATAAACTGTAGAGACATTGTAACTACAGTCAAGGTGAACTGTTTTAATAGAACCAATTTACAGTGCATCTCGAAGATTAGTGAAAAGAGTCGCGTTAACCAATTTGTGAGAAATTTGCGCGCCAGCAATGGCCAAGAATCTCGTGCTAAACCCGATCAATTAGCCGAAAGTGCACGTGTGCATATTGATTTTCTATATACCGGCTTTATAAGCTGTTCTATCGATTTATTGTGTGCTTGCAAATATAAAATAAAGTGGCAGTGATTGACAAATAATTCACAGTGGAAATATTGGAAAGTCGACATCGCAAAATATTCAATAATAGTATAGAGAAGAAATCAATTACCATATAAAATTAAAAGTATAATACCCTTGTCTCTTCTGTGTCGTTTTAAATAAACCGTTACAGTTGTATTGCATGTGTAAAAAATATTTAAAAAATTCAAATAAGTTAATTGTGTGTGCTTAAGATTAAATGTTAATTGATGCTAATAACAAAAAAAAGTTAATTAAATAGGTAATACTAATAAATAATATTAATAATTAAAGTGATTGAAAAAGGAATAAATTAAAGTGTAATTAAAAGAAATAGGTAGTGTTAAACTAATAGAAATATCCACAATGTTTGGTGACAGTGCGTGAAACTAGTTAATCCCTTCGATAAGTTTTTTAAAACAACCTTTAATCGGCCAAAATTCAAATTGGAAACCCCTATGGTGTCAGCAGACAATTGGACGGACGTGATGTCTGACTCGGACCCTTTGGATTCAAAGACTGATCTGTGTGGGGGAGCGTCGTCGTCAAGCGGCGGGTCAATGAATCCTCGCACGCCCCCAAATTGCGCTCGGTGCCGAAATCACGGGCTCAAGATCGCGCTCAAGGGTCACAAGCGATATTGCAAATTTCGTTACTGCAACTGTGAAAAGTGCTGCCTGACGGCGATGAGGCAGCGCGTGATGGCCCAGCAGACAGCTCTGAGACGAGCCCAAGCTCAGGACGAGGCGAGGGCTTTACAGGACGATGAATCGCCACCACTGATTCCGCCCCATCACACTATTTCTGCCCAAAATTTGCACACGGCCCACCACCAAATGGGCGCCTTGCACAACGCCTCTACGAATGCCATATCCCCAACGATGATCTCGCACCAGCAGCACGGGCACCACGTTCCCAGTCTGCCGTCGGCTCAGCAATCCATTCACAATTCCCATCACGCGGTGATCCATAATCACCATATGGGTGGAGGAGGTCTTGGTTTAGGCAATGGAGGCCCTGGCAACGATCACCACCACCAGCACCTCCACATGCCGCAATCTCAACCGGCCACATCTACGTCGGCCCCGCCAACCCCACCGATCTGCAAAACTGCGCCATCCTCCTCAGCCTCAATGCCAAAAACACCCGAAGATCTGATTCTTCCGTCCGGAATCAATAAAGTCCCGACGCCCGCCCGGTCCCTGGAAAACACCTGCGACTCTTCCTCCGGATCGCCGTGCTCCACCACGATGAACAACAACAACCCGGCCACGTCCAGCAGCTCCGCCAATCCCCACCATTCAACCCTCAGCGGACGCAGACTTCCATCAGCCAGCCATCCAGACCATTTTCCCATGGGTGAGTGACTTTAACCCTTTTTCTCTCTAATTCTCTATTTGGACATGTGTCTTTGTTACAATGTCTACCAGTGGTTCAAGATCATGTCGCTCCCATTTGCATAAAAGTAGTGACCAGTTTTGAGCCTAAAACCGCGGTGTCGGAACAATCGAATTATGACATAAATCGAATTGTGCGCATAAATTTGTCGCGACTACCGCTCGGACACACACACGGTGTGCAAATCGCGTCCAAAGAAGATCATCAATCGTCTTTACGTATGCAAGTACAGTGTATTTTGGAAAACAGAAACGCGTAAATAATAAAATATTTTTGCACCCAATTAAAAAGTTAATGAACACCTTTTAAAATTTTTTATAATATTTGATATAGAAATATTACATAAAAAATATAAAAAAAACCTATATTTAAAGACTCAACTTTAAGACAAAAATGGCTATAAATACCACCTAATAAATTCAGAATTTTATCTTTATAACTCGTACCGTTATACAATTTTGTTTAGTGACATTATTTTGGCACTCCTCTGTAAAAATGCGTATAGGAAAAGAGCGAAAATGAATGATTTATAAATCCAATACAAAAACATGAACTCATTCACGAATAAATAACTGACAGTATAGTTTCTTTTTCTTGACTTTGATGAGTAAATATAAACAAATTAAATTGTTTTAAAAATTCTATAGTTTTTATGATTTTAACTAAGATTTCAATAAATATTGTTATTGTATTGTGGACCCTTTTGCATATTTTACATAAATTATGTACAGGTTACAAGAAAACCTTCAAACTTCACGCTCATTGGAATCGGCTTTGATATTGCAAAAAACAGAGAATTATTCCTTATACCAATTGTAACTCTGAACTTTCGATTAAAGTACCACAAAAATCATACTTACATTTCGCTTTATAACGAACACTAAAGCAAACGTCTTGTTTAATTCGCTCGATTTGATTTTTCTCCTCTCCTCTCTCCTTGGCTCGGTTTTTATTATATATGGACTCGTTCGCTGTTCACTCGACTAAATTGCAACTTTGTTGTTAACGGGTGTCTTTCTTCCCCAACACAACCATACTCGGACTGCTTGATACTTTACAAAATAAATATGCGAAGCCGACGGCTTTTATGCCAGTAAACTTGAAAGATCGTGAAATATTCTTCATTACAGACACAGGTACAATCGAATTCCATTGAATTATCTCGTTGTTATCATTACAGTTCATTCTTAAGCTGGTCCAAATCAATATGCTGTTTGGAGTTTTTTTTAAATTTAATGATGTAAAATGACACTTTTGTTAAAATAAATAATTGAAAGACATCACAACGGACTGACCGATTAAAAGTTGCAATTAGCAGGTGGTTCTTTTCTTCCTTATCTTTCACGCTTCGTGATCAAAATACTACAAAGTTACATTATGATTCAATAACAACAAACTTTTTACATTATTTACATAATGATATTTAATTTAATTGAAAACAATCAATTATCAATAAATTACTCTTTCCGTTATCGTATTCAAGACAGAAGCCATAGAAGGGTGTCATTTTATTTGAATTGATTTGAATCAGCCTTTTTCATTTTGCTACATTTTATATAAAATGCGATTATCAAGAGGCTGTGTCTCTTTGCTCCCACAATTTATACATTACCGTAAATAAGCTGCGGTGGTGATCGCATTTGCGAAATGTCTGGCTGGCGAAACCTGTTTATCAAATATGCAGTATACTTATATGTAGAAATACTTTACGATCAACGCAGAAATGACTGAAGAGACCAGAGTCGTCTTAATTTAAATATTAACCCTAATAGATCAAAGAAAGTTTAATCTTGGTCCATCTTATTGATTTTATCAATTTTACTACACACTCATTCGGTATTCTTTGGTTTTTTGTTAGTTGATAACCTTATTTAAACTACATTTAAATTATCAGATATACTTTACAACAGTAGGAGGAAGAAAACGATTGTATATTATCAACATGAATTAATCGATGTGATCTTTTATAGAAGACTCGGCTTTTTCGTAGGTTAGTTATTAAAATTAGTTTTGAATTACAATAAAGCTGAAAAGATCTCAAGTAATTAACATGTATTTTGCGGAACTAATGAGATTATTTTTCTGTCTTTTGTATTGACTAGTTTAAATATCGTACTTTGTAAACTAATTTTATTGTGCTTCATGACAAATTATATTAATAGATAGATAAATTCATCTTAAACGGATTAAAATATTTATATATTATCAAAATTCGAAAAGGGAATATTAAATTTCGGAATGTTTAATTTTTTTATATGTGAATTTTTTAATTTTTTCTATTGTACGAAATGAAAGTCTTAATCTACAAATATATTTGTATCATAGTCAAATTTTTTTAGCTATATAAAAAATCTTAAAAATTGTAAAAACTGTAGGTGATTAAAAACATATAAATTTTTTATGCTAAAAACAAAAACAATATCAAAAAATGAACATAAATTTAAAAGATGAGTTGATCAACGCGTTATTATCTTATCGCCAAAATAAACAGGACAAATTTTAACGATACAGACAATATGTAAAATACTTTTAAAATCCGTTATTGGATATGTTGAAGAAAATTGCAAAAAAAGTCTTACACAAGTGTATAATCCGTTTTTGAATGATGGAGAACTCGACGTTCGGCTTTAATTTCACACTTGATTCCTCGTTAAAAAGGATGATTTTACCCATGGTAAATTGACCTTTTACTGGTAGAACATTCCCGACGAACAACAGTGTAGAGTTGTCGCGGAGATACGTCATTTTGACGTCACCATCAGCTTTGCAAATAATGAATGTTTAATAAATAGCTTGATGGTGACGTCAAAATGACGTATATCCGCGACAACTCTACACTGTTGTTTGTCGGCAATGTTCTACCTTTTTCTTATTATACCAAGGATTTTACCCTTGTATCACAAATAACTATTTATCTTATAAAATTATTTTTAAATGGTTCAATTTGAGACTTTTTGTACGATCATAAAATTAAATTATTTTTTTTTAAATTATACATATTATTTTACAAAAATTACATATTCATCATGTAATCAATTCTAACGTGATTGATCTTTTGCGCTTTCCTCTTGATTTATATGGAAATTCTGATTTTGAATTTTAATTGGACTTAATCAATGCAATGCAATGCATTTGTCATTAATTTAAATAAAAAAGTCAAGTATTACAATTTATATATAATTATGAGACAGTTGACCGGTTGTGTTCTAATCGTTGCCTGTGGAAATTGGCCAATTATTGGCATTTAATTTTGTAGATCCATTTAAAAACTAAAATCGATGATAATAATAGAATACATTGAAGTATGAAACGGTATATCATAAACTCTGTAATTGATGCCGTCATTCAATAAAAGATTGTTTTTTTGTTATTTTCTATAAAGCAAATCAGAAATGCACTCGATTGAAAGCGAATAAAAGGGGTTAGAGTAAATAATAATTTGCGCACGTCATTAATCTTTGCAGATTCTTCTTAAACTACCGGTCTTTGCCAATATTTGCCTTAATAATAACTTTTGTTTTTTACTGTCGGCTATCATTAATGTCTAATTAATAGCCAAACCCCTTTTTATGATTTATTGATCCACTCTACTCATTGTAACTTCCACGCGTCAGTTTGGTGGAAAGGAAATTTTGAATTTATTAATAAATAAATTTGAATTGTTAAAAGATTAAATGAAGCCTCTCAAATTTTGTAGAAATTTGTTGCAAAAAAATGAATTACACAAAACAATTTATTGGTCTACAGTAAGCGACATTCGATTGCAGTACTCCAGGTTTTCATATTTAAAAAAATAATAAAAATTTCATCGTAAGTTTGGTCGAATTTCTATACATTTTACAGGTAAAATTTAAACATTGATTTTAAAAGAATAATACCATTGGCTCTAATTATCTAATAACTGTCAAATCAATTGTTTAATAAACAAGTTTTCAAAGCTTGGAGTATTATATGTTTGCTGTTGTTGTTAAAATGACAAATGAAAAATGGGACATTTTAAACCTCTGCATAAGAAAAATATTCTCTAGGTCCAGGCTGAAACAGTTATAGCGTCGTCTCAGAAGAAAGCATGATAAATTTCCAACAATATTTACGAGTAAAATATTTATTTATAGTTCAATAAACACGTATAAATGAAAATTGAGGATTAAATATTTGTAGGATAATAAAATAAGGACTATCAGTACAGGGAGAAACCACCCT
>JXOV01007719.1:0-10765 GCA_001014945.1 Clogmia albipunctata | reverse complement strand
TGAGACGAATATTATTTTACCAGTAGTGGCTATACAGGGGATTAAATTTTTTATATTTTTTTGGGAATTCGTTTTAAAAGTAAATATCTANGATTTTACTGGTTTATGATAACTCAATCCGAACTTTCTCGAGTAAAAAATCACAGATGACAATTTATACTGTCATTTTTCTTGTCCAAGAATGTCTGAAAGTCAAAAACAAATATAAGTAATTGAGACGAATATTATTGTATCAGTAGTAGCTATACAGGGGATTAAATAAATTTTTGAGAATTTGTTTTAAAAATAAATATATCTACATTTAATATTAATTAATATATACCATAAATATAATACTCATCCAATAGACCGTTTAAAAATAAATAGATCAAACATCTTGCTTAATATAAGGATATTTTATTTAATTGTAATTACATTTCAAATTTTACATAATATATAATTAAATCTACAATTAAGTTATATCATAAATATTCGTTCCCCCACTACGAATAATGTTCTTCCAAAAACTAATTATTTCCACGAAACTAAAACGAAGCACTTTGAGAACAGCTTTACAATTTGATAATCGAAATTTTACTTCTGGACACAAAGGAATAGTTTGCATTTTAAATAGAAAAATAACGATAATGTTTCGGGTGTTTGGAATAAATTAACCGTAATAATTTTCACACGTACATACAGAGAAATTTAACGATACATCATTAGAAGAACCACAAGTTTAAATTTGTGTGGTCTCGTCATACTTCTGAAATAAAATAGAAAAAAGAATATTAGTCTTTCAATAGGAAACGGATTGACATTTTTTTTTACTTGCCTATTTTGATTGATTAACCATCATTGTAGTCGTCGAAGAGGTGGGAGCAGATCCTGGTACGGAAGATGGTCCATCAGACATATGTTTCCGCTTGTAACGGTACTTTTTCACATATGCCTCGATAAGCGCCTTTATCTTTGTTGGATTTATCTCCCCGGTCCGACTATGGCAGATCTAAAAGAAAAAATAAAGATTTCTTTCATAATATTGGTTAAATTTAAAATCTTTTTATAAAAAGTACCTTGGGCACAGATTTCCTTAAGATTTCTTTATAGTCCTCTTTGGTAATGCGCTTCTTATTGAAGTGAGGTTTCAGCACTAATTTCACCTCCTCGACCACTCGCTCTTGACGGTGAATCTTTTTGAGGATCTAAAATAAGATAACATTTAAATTAATATAATAANACGGTGAATCTTTTTGAGGATCTAAAATAAGACAACATTTAGATTAATATAATATCCTAATAATATGACTAGATATACCTTATCTTTTACCTGCAAATCACACGCCGAATTCGGCAAATCTTCTCCAACCCGTAAAGAATCATCTGAAATGAACAAAAAGATTATAAAATAGTAATTTGTGTTATAAGTGTGTAAAAATCAGCTGTTTTAGAAAACTGATTTTATACTTGAGTAGGACATACAATTTTTGCAATCTTTTCTAAATTTTTACCTTTAACATGAGAAGAAGACCTTCGATGTTGTCGATTCTCATGATGTCCATGGGTGGGTTTTCTAATCTTACTCGGATTCCAGGGTTGTGATGCTCCGCCTTGGGGTGGCGATGAAGTTCCAAAGAGGGAGTCAAACAGTTCTGCTTGACCTTTGTTTGCACCCGCTGTTGCCGCTGCTGCTGGTTTCATTGGAGAGGCTTTCGTTCCAGAGAACAATCTTGATTGACCAGCACTTTGCCTGTTGGCCGCTGAAACATCCAGAGGTGGTTCGAATAGGTCATCAAAGTCACTGGAACCGGGCGAATAGGGCGAGTCCGCCAACTCTGTCATTATATGCTGTTCGGCGTTGTGCCTCTTCAACAGAGCCCTGGTCAAAGTGGGCTGAGTAGGGGTCGTCGTCAGCGTGGCCGAAGCAGTCGCCGTTGATCCTTTGTACAAATTCTTTGTCGCACTCGATTGCTGCTTCAGCATTGAATACGTTGTCCCTGCTCCACAGTACAACGTTGACGACATTGACGTAGGAATGGGATTGTTGGACTCTGAAACAGCCACTTTTCCGGGCTGAATCACCACATTACTCAAAATCTGAATTGAATTGGACTTTGTCGGCGTTTGTTCCATCTTTTCCGGCGTTGGACTCTGTTTCGATAAGTTAGAATGACCCGAAGAAACGTCCAAGTGATCCGTTTGGTGTTGCTGGGACGATGTTGATGAAGAGTTAATCAGTTTCAACACCAAATCGACAGGATTAACTGACGATTTGTCTGCTGGTCTACTCTCTGAATTCGTATTTGTATTCGATTCTGTGTCGTCTTTTTGGGACGGACTCTGGGAATTGGACTTGGTTGGTTCGAAGGGGTCGTACGCATCTGGAGACGAAGGCGCTGGCTCTGGCGGCGTATTCGGACCAATCTTATTCGCATTGCTATTTATACTGTTATTTACCTGACTACTTATATTTACATCTAACTCTACATTACTATCCGAATCACATCCTTCCTTTGTCTCCAGCAGTAAATCTGAGGTGGTATTAGTGTTGCCGACTGTTTGTCCAAACGTATACTCTGGTGGAATCGTTGCAGTGGGTGTGGTTGAGGACACTGAAGTGGCAATTTGAGCAGGAGACTCTTCAACAGGCTCCTGCTCATCTTCGTGCAAGGGGTTAACCGTTCTTAAAACATTCTTCGACTTGACTGCCATCGAAAACTTAAGAACCGGTTCTGGAGGAGTCTTAGGGCCACCACTTTGGCTACTCAAATTGGACCCACTATTCGCTGATTTCGCGGTTCCATTTGCTCCTAAGGAGGATTCCAACAAATCCATCTCAAACGATGAATCTTGGTCAGTGATTGTGGTGGTAATAATTTCATCAGTTTTTCGATTTTGAAAATCTCTACTATTTGAACTCTTTCCCTTTTTCGTTAAATCAGCATCTTTTTTACTATTAATTTTGGAATTATCAGTCACCTTAGTTCCTTTTCCTGAGTTCTCGGGATCGCTGTCACTGAGAATGATAACCGCCTTTGGCGAAGGGGTCATCTCTTTAAAGGGAGACCTGTCTAGGTCGATAATAGCCACAGGTTTTGTGTCCACTTTGCGATGTCTCTTCCTTTTCGTCACCACCAAATTCGTCTTCACAATAGAAGACGTCTTCGACTTTGAGGAGTTCTTTCTAGAGGACTCTTTAAGCAATTCCCGTTTTTCATTCCTCCTCTTTTGGGTCATTATCTGATCCTTAGACGGTGGCAATGTCACGATTGTGGTTTGTTGGGGTTTCGCTAAAGTCTCTTTGCCAAAATTCAAATTGACTACAATATTATCCCCTGATGCAATTACTTCCTTGGCTGGACTTGATGCCGTCCGCTTCTTCGAACGTTTCTCCTTCTTTCCATCTAAAGAATCGCGCCTCTTGTCCCCTCTTTTACGTTTTTCCTTCTTTTTACTCTTCCCCACATTTCCAGTCACTATTTTACTGGTATTCTTTAGAATCACTTTTAGTTTGTCTGTAACAGGACTTGCTGTTGGATTGTCCAAGGGAGGTGTCCATGACTTATCATACTCTTCCACTACATTTCTTACCGATCTAGTTGGAGATTTCCTAACTGGAGACAACGAAACTGATCTGGACCTATTTCGGGATCTCCTTTTCTCTCTATGGGACCTCCTCTTCTTTATTGGTGGCAACTCTGGACTTAAACTCCTCTCTATACTCGACGGTAATTTAGACTTGTTTTTATTATGTTCCCTTCCGTTATTAAGAGACCTCTTTTCCTTTTCCCTTTGTGGACTTCTTTTATAATTTGACACCTTTCGATCACTTCTGTACCTCGGACTGGGACTGCGTGACAAACTTGGAGACATTGTAAACCGAGACACTGACCTCTTCTTTCTGGGACTAACTGTTTTTCTAGACCGTGATCGTCTTTTTCTTGGCGACTTTGAGCGCCAAGATTGTCTCCTTTTCGGGGAACGACTTTTAGACTTTCGTGATCTTCTGTGCCTTGATNCGTGACAAACTTGGAGACATTGTAAACCGAGACACTGACCTCTTCTTTCTGGGACTAACTGTTTTTCTAGACCGTGATCGTCTTTTTCTTGGCGACTTTGAGCGCCAAGATTGTCTTCTTTTCGGGGAACGACTTTGAGACTTTCGTGACCTTCTGTGCCTTGACCGAGATCTCGATCTAGAGGAGCGTCGAGGGCTCAGTGATGATAAAGAACAACTCCTAGATCGTGATCTAGACACCGCTCTGGTCGTATCTCGTCCATATTTGTCTTTAATTGGCTTTGATTTACGATCCGCTATTAAATTCCTAACGTCGTACCGTTCAAGGTCCTTTCTTTTTCCTTTCTTTAATCTATCTTGATTCGACTTTTCTTTAGAATGATGTCTTCCTCGACTTCGGGATCTATCTTTATCCCTGTAGTTTCTACCCTTATTATTCCTGCTAATCTTTTTAAATTCATCCTCCTTTTTATTAGTATCATTTTTTGCATCTCCCTTTTTCTTTCCCTTTTTATCCTCATTCGACTCCCCAGTTGTTGGAATTTCATCATCAGAAATCAATTCCGTTTCCAATCCACTGATGCCGTCATCAGTTTTCTCGGACTTTGCCTTCGATGGATGCTGATTCTCTTCTTCATCCTCATCAATGGGTTGATTCTCGTCCAAACAGGGTGTGAAACTCCTTTCATCCGGTTCATGGTCTTCATCACTAATCGACTCTGTATTTAATTGATTCTCTATATCACCTTGACGATCTTCATTTTCCCCCTTCTTATCAGACTTCTGCTCATCCAGTTTTTCATTGTTCATATCCTCCCAATCACTGTCATCGCACATTAACTCTAAAACACACTTTTTATTCGTCCCATTAAAGGCATCCCTCTTCTCCTGAGACTGACCATTTGACTGATCCTGGTTCTCCTCATCGTCATCATCCAATTGCACCAAGTCCTCCTCCTTCTCCTCACAATCCTGACCTGGTTCCGGTTTATTCCCCTCCTCCGGTTCTGAATCGCTGTGCTTTTTCGAAGCCAATTTAACAGCCTCCGCGGAATACACCGAAAAGTTCGGACAATCATCTTCCGATGATTTCGATGGGGAATTATTCTGGGCTAAACTTGACTCCTCAGTTGATTGATTCACTGATAAATTATCGCTATCTTTTTTCTCTTTAGTACCTGCGAGTAAAGAAATGAAAACAAAGAAAAGGTTAATAACTACCGTGAGAATTTTTTACCCCATCTTTAAATCAATTGTTGGGAAAACTATAAGCTAAAAAAAAATAACGTTTTTACAATTAGAATTGACTTTTCCTTTAGTGTCTAATTAAAAAATTTTAAATTTTNATCTTTTTTCTCTTTAGTACCTGCGAGTAAAGAAATGAAAACAAAGAAAAGGTTAATAACTACCGTGAGAATTTTTTACCCCATCAATTGTTGGGAAAACTATAAGATAAAAAAAATAAGGTTTTTACAATTAGAATTGACTTTTCATTTAGTTTCTAATTCAAAAAATTGTAAATTTTACAGTTAAAAAAAAAGAGTTATTTATGTAAGCAATGTGTAAACTGAAGTTTTTTTTTAAAATATTAGTTAAATTTGTTTGCACGACGAAAAAACTTACGTATTTTACGTACTGAGATTGATAAAAAAGAGACATTTTACATACGGAATTACGAAAAATATCATTAAAATGAGAATTAATTACCATCACTTTGTCCATTGTTTAACGCCTCCTTCTTTCCATCAACATCGTTCAGGTCCTCGGGATCGTATAGTTGGGGAGCTGATTGCTGTTGTTGCTGAGTTGAGTTTTTGTTGCTATTAAAATTAAACAACTTATTCCTATCGTCCAGCTTCCTTTGGCTCGGCGGGGTTCTACCAAAGGAAATCCTCGCCGGAAAATTCATATTATTTCCTGAATTATTTCCACCTCCATCTTGGCTATTTAAATTGCTACTAAAACTACTACTGCTACTACTACTTGATCTAGTGGTTGGGGTCGTCGATGATCCTTCGCCCCCTCCTCCTCCTCCGCTTGTATCTCCAGTTGAGGAACCCTCTCGTGCATTATCAGCCCTTTTGATTGGAGTGGAGTTAGCATTCACCGCATTAGAGTTTGAATTTAATGGAGCCGACTGGATATTTTTATCCGGTTTGAACTCTAAACTTCCGTCCGACTTTATTTTGATATTTCCAATATTATTTCGGTTTGAAATGTTGAACCAACGCTCCTGTTCATCCATAATACTTGATAGTAGGTCCGGTGCGGACGACATTGACGATTCTGGAATAATAAGGCCTCCCTTTTGATTCCTTAACCGTTTCACATTCCGCGCCAAATTCAAATTTCGCGATCTAGTAGCGGTCAAAAGTCCGCTCCCAAAGCCACTGTCATCGCCGTCATTGTCATCGTCACTCAAGTAATAGTCTACTTGGTTTCTGCTCCCGGTCAATGATAGCCTTGGGATTCCAGCTTGAAGACGACGCAGTGACAGTTCATCTTTAGCCAAGTCCCGGGTAAATTCAATCTTTTCGTCTACAGGTAAATCTTTGTATTCTCTGGAATTCAGATTCTGAAATAAAAATGAGTTAATAGAATCAATATCATTATAAAAGTGTTACTTTTGAATTTTATTTGTTGTATAAACTTAGTTTACACAACATTAGGTAATGAAGTANAAATTCAATCTTTTCGTCTACAGGTAAATCTTTGTATTCTCTGGAATTCAGATTCTGAAATAAAAATAAGTTAATAGAATCAATATCATTATAAAAATTTTAGTTTTTAATTTTATTTGTTNGTTCATCTTTAGCCAAGTCCCGGGTAAATTCAATCTTTTCGTCTACAGGTAAATCTTTGTATTCTCTGGAATTCAGATTCTGAAATAAAAATGAGTTAATAGAATCAATATCATTATAAAAGTGTTACTTTTGAATTTTATTTGTTGTATAAACTTAGTTTACACAACATTAGGTAATGAAGTACTTTTCTTAGTCTATAGGAAAAGTTAATAGAACAATAATGACAAATAACCATTAACTACAAGTTTGTATACTTCGTTTTGTGCAATTCCTACAAAAAGCTCCTTTTTATTAATTTTGAAATTTTCAAACCATTTTTAACTGCCAAAATATTGCAAAAGGTTCTTCTTAAACTCACCTCCCTATTAGTCTGTGGCATTTGACGTCGTCTTCGACGCCGCCTTTTGATTCTCTTGTAAATCTTCTTTGTTGTCATAGCGAACTTATCGTTTTCGTCGTTCACGTCATACTCCACGACAACGGTGCGATTGACCTGTCTCCTTCGACGAGCTCTTCGTCTAACTGGGGCTCGCCGAGGTCGGTATGGTTCTTCAATGACAGGAATTTCGGACACAAACTGGGCTGTTGTCGTCATTCGTGAGGGACCAGGTAAGTCTAGTTCCTCTATGGATGAAGGAGAGTTTTGATGGTAGTCCCTGAAACTGCGGCGATTCGTTCGAGCCAAAATAGCATTGCGAATTCGCTCGCTCTGACTGGTCCTGGTGATTCTTGGAACGACTGTCGTCTCCGTGCGAATAGTTACTTGGTTTTCATTGATTCCAATTAGACGAACCTCGTTTAAAAGACGCTGAATGTCCTCTTGAGCCAGAGCATCTTCTTCACCATCGTCTTCATCATCAGTATCGGAACACTCCCGACAAAACCACAGACCTGAGGGGATCTCTGTAAGGACAGGGGTTAAGCAGTCCATGTGAAAGCCACGGTCGCAGTCGTCACAGAGCAGCATTCTGTCCTCCCGGTCACTCTGGCCACAGATTTCGCAATTTGTCGTGCCCAAATCCAAGTCGTCCAGTTTGTTCTTCTCCTTATCGACAAGTATCTCCCGCGTCTGCTCATTCGACTGGATGTTTCTGGTGCAGATGATCTTCCGGAACTCCAGTCGATCAATAGGGCACGTGGATACGTTCTTGGACCACTCCTCGATGCAAATGGCACAGAACTTGTGGTCACAGATCTCGGGCCGGCCCACCTCCTGGCCCGCCAGCACAAACAGACAAATCGCACAGCTATCCCGACCGTCCGAACTGCTCGCAACGCTCTCATTATCATCCATGTTGTTGTCGTCGCTGATCCAATCCTCCTCCCAAACCGAGTGGTCCGAGAACTCCTCCATGGTCTCCGTCGCCTCTACCACCTTCGTCTTGGCAATCGCCTCCTTTGACCGCCTCCCAATGGGCTTTTCTTGGTCGGAATCTGAATTTTCTTCCGAAATTTTAATCACAATTTTCCGCTTCGACCGTCGCAATTTCGGTCCCGTTTGGCTGCCACTGGGTCCTCCGCCGTCCAAGTCGCTGTCATCCTCATTCGCGGCCATATATTTCCCGTTTTTCCACTGTTTTTTCGCGGAAAACTCTTGCCAAACAAAAAATTCGCTTCACACACACAAAACCAGATGTCGTCGCGATTTACGCATTGTTGTCTCTTTCTCTCAGTAAAGGAAAGCTTCTCAAAGTAGCCGGATAAAATTTCCAATTTTGTTTGTAGTTTAATTATTACATTTTATTATGAAATAGAACAATACTTTTTAAAAGTAAATCAGATTATTTTAAATTCCTCCAAAGTTTAATTACAATTTTTACATTATTTAAATGTTTTAATATATATTATATATATTTAATGTATTTTGATTAATAATTNTCAGTAAAGGAAAGCTTCTCAAAGTAGCCGGATAAAATTTCCAATTTTGTTTGTAGTTTAATTATTACATTTTATTATGAAATAGAACAATACTTTTTAAAAGTAAATCAGATTATTTTAAATTCCTCCAAAGTTTAATTACAATTTTTACATTATTTAAATGTTTTTAATATTTATTATATATATTAAATGTATTTTCATTAATAATCTAATTAATAATCTTATAATATATTCAATTGAATTGCCGAGAAATTATATTTTTGGAAAACAAAATGTATTCTAAAATAAAAATGTCTATTTGCACAATAAAGTTTGAGAGCCAACAACCCGAGACAACACTATGATCAAAGTAAGAGAGAATGAATGAAAGAGAAACAGAAAAAAAAACATTTTTTCGTGTGTTGTTCTCTTCGTGTTTTGTGAATTATTCTTTTAAAAGAAAGCTTATAAGTCTTGTTGTACATTTTAGGATGAAGTTAAAGTGCTAAATGATAATATCGTAAAAGGATTTACCCTAAGAATTGTGTTTTGATTCCGTTCTTTACGAATCGTGTGTGTTTTCTCCATTTCAATATTTTTGATGGATTCCCGTCCATAAATCAATTCAAAACGCGAGTTAAATACTTTTCCTCCCTTATGTAAGTACCAAGAATTCAGATCGGCGTTTGGTGTTTGTGAAAATGTGAAAAAATAATGACTCATTTTCCTCTAATGTGTGGAAAAGAAAAGAATCCTTCGTCAAGCATCCCTAGAAATTTTCCAGCCAAGTCATGAACAAAAGTGGTGCCGTCTTTCTATCTGTGTTGAGATAATTTTTTGTGCTCTAATTCGATTTGCTTGTTTTTTGTTGGCAAAAGTAATGTTGTTGATAAGGCGAATTGCCAAATCAATGGAATAATGGACAAAAGTGCGGAAGACAAAACAAGATAATGTAAAGTTCAGCGAAAATCTGTAAAAGTAGTGACAAAAAACTAAGTTTTTCTTAAATAATTCAATTATTTGCTCATTCATTACTGTTTAAATCTATTAACTACCATTGATAGAGCCATTAACCATAAATACTCCTAAGATATCCGCTTTTTTATGTTCTCACCGGAACGATCTTTTTCATCTATCTACTCCATTCCCCTTTCTTCGCTCCTCTCCGGATTAAATAATCTAACAATGAGCAAAATAACGCGATGAATACTAATCATCGGCGACGACGACACTCAATTTCGCCTCAGAATAAGTTATTTCGATTCGGAAATGTGTCTTTTCTTCTAATAAAACGACGACGACGGAAGTGACCAAGTGTGTGTCTGTTTGTGGGCGAGAGTTTGTTTATTTTACGGGTTCGCAGTTCTTTTAATGTCCATCTGTTCACCTTCTTAGGTCTTTTTCCGCTACCACGGGAAAATGTCTACTGCGTCCGTGCAAAACAATTCCACAGCAGCTCGAGCGTCATCATCCTCTTCGAATCCAGGAACCAGTGGCGATGACCCAGAACAACTTTTAAATGAGTGGCTCGGCGAATTGGAAAGCATTATTGGGGTAAAATATCTATTTGTTTCTTTTCATTATCTGTTTAATATAAATAATTATTTAAATATAGATAATTATTTTAAAAATANATCATCCTCTTCGAATCCAGGAACCAGTGGCGATGACCCAGAACAACTTTTAAATGAGTGGCTCGGCGAATTGGAAAGCATTATTGGGGTAAAATATCTATTTGTTTCATTTCATTATCTGTTTAATACAAATAATTATTTAAATATAGATAATTATATCAAAAATATAAATTNTTAAAAATATAATTTGATAATTCAATTTCATTATCTGTTTAATAAAATCTCTGTAATAGTTTTTAATAAGGCTTGTTAAACTTCAGTAATTTATATATAAAATACAACAAAATTTAATTAAATAATTACAGATAATTACATTAAAAATACAATCTAAATGTAACCTTGTTATTAAATTTATATTTTTTTATTTAGATATTTAAAGAATTTACTCGTCATGCTTTGTAAAACTTTAAAAAGTATAAATATTAAACCACAAAGATAAGACTATTATTAATCAAACATAGTTTATTTATAAA
>JXOV01007718.1:8015-41885 GCA_001014945.1 Clogmia albipunctata | reverse complement strand
TAAATCGTCTTGAAACGAAAATAACTATTTAATAAGAGTTGAACATTAAATTTCAAACATCCGTATCTGTGGATTTGAGTCTTGACCAATCCGCAACTTCCCAGAAATATAGTAAACAATTACCTTAAGCAATTTCGGTAGTTATTTAAATGAAAACAGATTTTCGCAAATTTCCATGTTTAAATTGCTTAACTAACTCGTTTTTTCTACATCAACACTCAATAAAATTTATATTTTAAATATATTCATCTCAAATTGAGANAATCCGCAACTTCCCAGAAATATAGTAAACAATTACCTTAAGCAATTTCGGTAGTTATTTAAATGAAAACAGATTTTCGCAAATTTCCATGTTTAAATTGCTTAACTAACTCGTTTTTTCTACATCAACACTCAATAAAATTTATATTTTAAATATATTCATCTCAAATTGAGACAATATGTGATAAGTATACTTCAAACTAGTAAGTTATACTAAAATATATACGAAAACATACATTAGTAAAATTGTAGAAACTATAGATGGCTAAATAGCTCATAATTTTGGCAATAATAATGAAATATAGCTTTATGATAAAACAAATACTATATTTAATTATTGAATTTAAATTAAAAAAATGATTTCAATTGATCAACGATTTATTATCTTATGGAGAAAATAAACGGATTTTGAAATTTATTCTTTCATTAATAAATTAATTAATTATATGATTATTTATTACTTGGGACCGAATCCGGTACGATTTAGCATATTTGTATTTAGTTTGATACATAATTTTTATTTTTATTAAAATATATTTAAAAAGTTTTTTTCCGAGGATATGCCTCTAATGAAGAGTTTTTTTTTCTTAAAAACTAATTTAAATATAAAAAACATTTTACTCATTTCAAGAAAATGGAAAAACGTTTAATTAATTTAAATAATGTTATGTTGGGTTGAGCTCAAAGAAACGTTTAAATACGAACAGATCTGTTAAACTGCTCTTATTAGACAAATCTATTTGAGGTTCGAAAATAAACAATTATTTAGATTAGTATTGAATTTGCTGAAACATGAGTGATATAAGAAAAATCAGTCAAAGTGACGGATTCTTAATTAACTGTTGTTTTATCTTGAATTTAAACAAAACGAATTTATTTTATTAATAATATTCATAAAAAATATTTTATTGGAAAATCGTTGATTCCCATAAAAATTCGATAAAATAAGGGCATATGTTGTTATTTTTTTTTATATAAAGGCTTTGGGAGTATTTTTCATTACTTTATGTGTATTTATATTATTTGGACTTGATTCCCAATGGTCTAAGCTTTAAATTGAATGGAATTATGATGGGAGGCTTTCAAGGGATCATTTTAAACTTGGCGTTTGTTAAGTATAAGTATTATGGAATAAGGAAAGGAAAGTCCTGGGTTTATTACGGTTATTCCATAAACCGGTTACGAAAAGGAGATTCCACTTTATAAATTTTCAAATATATTTTTTCGTCCTTATATTTTATATTATCGACATGCCAAATCTTGTTGCGGTGGTCAATTTTCTTACGTTTTTATTGCAAACCCTTGGCATAAACACTTCCATTTGTATGAGGTTTTATTGGCCAAATCGGAAAATATGAACTAGTGGCACAAATCACACATAAAACACACATTTACATTAGATATTTTTGTGAAATAAGCTATTTTTTGCATTCTTTCCGTTCGTTAACCAAACACCATTTTCGTAGTTTGCAGATGTGTTAAATGAGGGTTAACATAGCATCGGCATTTTAAGCATTCATAAATATCAGTCTTAAAGTCTTTTTCTGCTATGCAACGTTAAACGTTTCAGGTTTAAAATTGGTGTTTATATTTATCTGAATACCAAATGTAAGATTAAAAAGGCCCAAAGGACGGTTATAAAATATTACATAGTGAATTTAAGTCCTTAAATATGTTGCGAAAACGTGTAGAACAGCTTGCTCAAGCAGTTCATCCAAGTCTTTCCCATACTAGCTCAAGAATATTCTAAAGACAGTTTTTAAACTTTTTGTAGGATTATGAGTTTAATCTTAAATTTAAAGCCTAAGACAGACAAATCCGGGGTTAAATAACAGAGGACAAGTTGACTCATGTCGAACTGTAATATTTATTCCGAAATTCAGACAACTCAATGAAATTTGGTCAGTTTGTAGCGATAATAGTTATTTGTGCAATTCAGTTAGGTAAAGTGCTCGATTTGCGTGCGGCAAAGTGGTACTTTACCGCCCTAGTGCGGTAAAGTCTGCACAAAATAGCGTTCAAAACATATGTGAAATAGGTTATTATAGCACTCATTTAAATGATAAATTCGTGCTGTAATAAACTCTTTTTTCACCACTTGTATTGAAATAAACTATTAATCTTAGTAAGCAGTTCTCGAGTTATGGCGGTTTATTTTAAAGCCAATTCATATATATCACTTTATATCTATTATTTTCGACAGTTAATATTTAAAACTATTTTTCGAAAACTGGATTTTACTATACTTAATAAATTTCGAATTATCAAATTCACGAAAAATATTTAACTGTTTGCAAACCGTTGACGTGTTTATACTCCTTACCCGCACTGTATACATAATTTATAATGGAATATGTTATACAATATTTCAATGTTATAATTTTCTCATGTTTTAAATATTTAAAAGGCATTTAATTTTAAGAAAATATTTCAATGAAAAATCGTACTGGAAAAAATAATTAGCTCAGGAGTAATTGATTGCAAACTGAAAACTATTTATTGCAAAATCAATATTTTCCTCCTATTTAAAAGGAATAAATTAAAATTAATGGTTATTTAAGGCAATTTGAAGAGATTTATTATAGAGTTCCATCAATTGCATTATGAAACCCCTTTTTGCGGACGACTGGAAGGATCCATAAATTTGGATTACTTATGCTCATTATTATTTAATACTTACGGAACAGCTTTTCTAGAGTTTATTTGAATACGGAAAGAAAGACATTAAACGAACTGATTAAGTACTTAACGGTTTAGTGTATAAAAGAGTTAATCTACTTTTTATTCAATTGATGGAATTGACGGAAAGTATCAATTTAAGCTCCATCCTCTCTTCCAGAGGAATAAAAGTTTGGTCGATTGAAATCCAAACCAAATATTGATATAAGCCATGGATTATGCTTTCAAATAGAGCCATGATTTTCAAATAGGAATTTTTGAATCATTTTGCTAAAATGTGGCTTGTATTTTGTGGCAGAAGCTTGGTGTTAAACCTTTGGTGTTTGTAAATGACCCAAAAAGTGATGAAGAGGGTTGATTGTTTTGTTAAGTGTTCTTTTAAATAGTTTAATTTTAAGCAAACACCCCTTTGTGAACTTGATAGGTAAGACAAATAAAACTTCCCATAAACAATTTCAACTTAGGTAAAGATTATACATTTTCCTCAAGAAATTTGCAGAGGAAATCAATCCAGTTAATCTCTAGTCTTTTGGCAAGTATAGTTGGTATGTACTTTGAAAAGTACATTTATCAGAAAATTAACAAAGTTCTATTTAAAGAGGTTATATAGATTACGAAAAATATTGTTTCCAAAGCAGATAAGTTTAAAATTGTGACTTATCGCAACTTAAAATATAAAAAATTATATTCGCTAACGGAACTATATTTAAGCTATTTCGAATTAACCCTATTAACTTTTTATTAAAAACGTTGGTGCAGATTGCATACTAACATTTTTTTTATACAAAATGATTTTCAAATTGTGTATAACGTAATGTAATGTAATGACGTAATTGTTTCCTTCTATTTTTTCCGGAAGACGTTACCTTTCTAGTTGTCGATTTTCTCGATTAAGTCGATTTTAAATCTTAAATGGTTCCTGAATTGTTACTTAATATAAGTTATATGTATAAATTATAAGTGTTCGGGACAGTTAGATTAAATACAATTTTTTAATCGCAATTTAGCGCGATGAAGATTAAAAATCTAAAAATGGCAAATTCCCTGTCATTCTCATTAGTCTCTTAAAGTAGTCAGGAATCAAACATTGTCTCAAAATAGATGCCATGAGAAATGCGCTCGTTACAATATAGTGGATGGCCACTTCACCCCTAGCCATGTACGAGTTAAACAATACTTTAGTATGGCATATCATCTATGATAAATGTATTCAAATTGTAATAATTGTGTTTTTTATGAACTTTAATCAATATGCTGATCTTGATCTGTCTGCCTAATTGCAATCAATTGGCTGGTTGTTTCAGATTTGCATTATAAGTTATTGTGAATAGGGTGATGTTGCACCGCGACTTTAGCTCTATTGTACACCCTGGTGATTTGTCCTGATCAAGCGTCGGTTTTTATTATATTCTCAAGCCCAATTGCTTTTTGCCCTTGGTTAATAGATGGTTTTCATAGGTAGCTATGTTTCTTGGATACTAGCGTCATGTAGTCCATGAGTATATGCTCCGAGATCTCGGTATGTAGGTTGCAGAATCTGCATCTCTGTCTAAGTGGAGTCCTAGTTTGTATAGGTGTCGATTTATGATGTTGTGTCCTGTAAGCAGTCTTGTGATTACATGTAGGTTTTGTTTGCTTAGCTTTCGACAAAAGCTTGTGTATTTTTGTCCTGCATTGTAAGCAGTATTTTCGATTGTCTGAGTTTAGGTAAGTTGATCCAGTGTTGGTTTGTTTCTTCTATCATTTTGCTTTTGAGTTGGTGTATCAGAAATGAGTGAGTTAATCCCATTCTTGGTTCCGGTCCCTCAAAAGGAGTTGTTGCACCTTGTGTGGCCAGTTTGTCTGGAATTTCGTTACCTCTGACTCCATTTGTATTATAGTTCTCCTTAATTAAAAATTGTTGTAAAATGGGTTAAAAGATTTTTGTATTTAAGAAATAACAAATTGAGACACCATTTCCTTGTCTGATTATATCAATTTCTTTAAATTGTTCACCTTTAACTCTTTTTTTATATAAAGAAATATAATTTCATTGTTCGCGAACTATAATTACTAAAATGACGGAAATGTAAACGTAAAAAACATTAATTGAAATAAGGTCACGAAATATTAAAGAGTTCGACAACAATTAAAATTAGGATTCCATGTTGAAAATGGTCATAAATTGGGTTAAATATTCATGACATTAGGGGTGATTATATATGAATTATGTATTTATTCTTAATTAGACTAAAGTAAACAACATTTTTTATTGCAATTCTTCACGAAAATATGCAAAACATTCACATAAGTTTGGTGTTTAATAAAAATAAATCATTCCATTAATCGTTCTATTCAGAAATTGTATTATGATTTGGCGACGGGCGATACAATAATTCCTTTGAAAAGGGGGAGAAAGAATGACCATTAGGGAAACTATTATTTACCATAAATAGAAAGAAAAACAGTTTAGGAAAATGTCCTCTTTGCATGTGAATAAACTGAGCCCCAAGGATGGCTGAGAATGGGACTAATGGGATAAATTGTGGACAAAAACGCATGTAAAACTAAAAGTTGGATAAACACTAATTAAACACCCAATAACACAATTCTGGCAAACTCACTGATGAAAAGTTTCTTCGGTCAAAGCGCCCTTTGCACCCTCATCTCGTCCTCTACAAAATCTCACAACAACTTTTGTCTCTTTCTTCTCCGGTTAAACAAATGAACATAGCCCTACACAAGATAAAACAGGAGAGTCCCTGGGAGAAGAGGCATTAGGTACAGCTGCCGAATATTATAAACAATTTTATTGTGTGTGAAGGTGGCATTTGTTTCACAAAAGAAAATTGCTTTTCTTCCGTTTTAGTACAAGAGGAGAATAGGAAAATTACTGGGAAAATAAATGCCTAAATCTTTAACCAAAAGGACTATTAGACACTTTGCTGGTTCTCAACGCGTTGTAGACTACCTCATTGTCGAAATTGTTAAGCGTACAATAAATGGTCTAATCTATTTTATTATTTATGTGTTGAAATTAGGAATATATCAAGTTTTACTACTATTTTCTAATAAATTACTGAAAAGACATTTTTAATCTAATTGGTTTTACTATTTAGTTTTATAGTGTTTAAGAGAGTATAGATAAGTAATTTATGAGAAAGTATAAGGATAATGCTTATTTATTTATTTCCCAATCAAGTATTTGATTATTCTTACATCACTTAGTGCATTACAAATTTATGTGATATGAAGTAAATTCCATTTAGGCATTTGTCATTTTTCTACTCGTTAATTTTTAAAATATAGCTTTAATTAAACTTGAATTAAAATTTTCTACATCGTTCATGACAATTTTAAATAATTACGGCGATTGCCATAGAACGGTTTGGAAGTTAATAATTAAGTGGATAAATTTGATGAATTATTTGTATTTTTTACTTTATTTATTAGTACTAATAGTAATAAGTATTAATTGAGATTACTAATAGTCTATTTATTTTAAAAATTTGACTGTGAAATACTTAATTCGGCGTGGATTTGAAAAAGTGGTGATTGGCCTTCAAGGTGGGAAAGGATAGTCCTTGAACAATTAAATTTTCACAGCAAAACGTGTAAATAAGAAAAGCTAATGTTAAATATACATTTGAAATTATGAATAGAGTTCAAATAATGGAGTCGATTATACTCTGTGTTCGATTTTGTCAATTACAGTGTTAATAGCACAAGATTTTTTTAGTTGAAAATAACGGGGTTTTAGTCGTAAAAACAACCAACCAAATGTCTTTTTATGATCTTGTCAGCAATTTCCCGCTTTTGGTAATGTAACGATCAGTTCGAGAATTTTTTTTTAATCTGTACTCTATTTTCAAGGCTAGAATATAGGTAAAATGATTATTTAATTAGATACAATTGATCAGTGAAGACACATTTTACTCACCATTTTCATGTAAAAGTTACATAAATATCTATGATTTTAAGAGCGAACCAATCCGACTCTAAATGAGGACTGTACATATGTATATTGTTATCTCGATTCTATATTGTACCAAATTTAACACAATTTATCCAAATATTTCAACGTTTTGGAGCGAATTGGACAAGAGAATTTTTTTCATTTGTTTCGCATTTTGGCGCAGAATAATGGATATTCGAAGAATATTTTAAATTGTTCTAACACGTATTTAACCAAAATTAAAGACTTTTAAGGCGAAATTATCATTAATTATCTTTTATAAACAATCAAAACAATAAATGTCACCGAAGCCATGACGTTTCGCAATAACAACTTACTAAAACCTTATTACAATAAGGTTGGATCTGTGGTGGTATTAGTAATGAAACGTCATCAGCTGGATACCATTCAACATTTTGTTTTTGTAAAATTAGAGATAATATTGTAACATAAGAATTTTAAAGTGATTAAATACGTGTAATAACTACTTCAGACAATAATTTTTGGTTCTAATAAGTTGAACATCAATTATTTTGTGCCGAAATGCGAAATAATCGCAAAAATTCTCTCATTCAATATAGTCAAAAAGTATTGAAACTTTAAGAAAATAATGTAAAATTCGGTACAAGATCGAATTTAGATAACAATATTCATCTATCTAGTCTACATTTTAACAATAAAAAAACCAACCAGATTGATACAAGTATTTTTCTTCCGGCTGATGACGTCAACTAAAATCCGGACAACTGAGATTGAGCGGCTTTGGATCAAACTACTTTTAGAAATGTAAATTGTTTTTTTTATTTATAATAAAATGGTCAATTTTCGTATGAAAATAATCACATTCGGTTTTCATATTCTTCTTTCATTTACCGGGGAAATTGGTGTGAAGCCGAGCCTTTATTGCCAGTTTTTGATAATTGGAATTGATTTATGATGTTTATTTAATTATCAGGTAATATTGATTATTTAATGTGATATAATGTCTATTGCTAATCTCTAACAGTTTTTAATGCTGCGATACTTATTGTTAAAAACTGTAATTTATTATTTACAGTCAAAAATGTGTTCAGAATTTAGTGTCCTAAAATATCAAGTATTTCATCTAAATCTATTTATCCTAATTTTATTAAAGTAATATTAAACTAGTTTTTGGAGTTACTTACCTGTCTAAGATAAACATTAACCCTTTTCTCTAAGCCAACAAAAAGTTTAAAGGTGTTTTGTTTGTTTAGTATCATCATATTATGAAGGATCACAAATATTGGCTTTAGTTAAGATAAAAAGCAATATTTTCTATAAATAACCACTGCATAGGAAGTGTGTTACTTCTAATTAAACAAATTAAATGTTTTGCTGTTTCGGATTGAATGATTTCAAATTAATTGCTGATAAACAGGAAGAGGTCACAAGAGTAATTAGGATGAAACAGTTAATAATAAAGCCGTAAATTTTCTCACTTTGGCATAAGCGATTAAACAGCAAAAGCTGAATGACGTTTATAACCTTTTTGGCGAAAAGGGCGGCAAAATGGCGATTGGTTTCGCGCAATAAAACGCCAATAAATATTTATTACGCCATTATTATTATATTATTAGAATCGAGTTATTGCCAACACCAAAGCACAACCACAAAACACGAGTCTGCGGGAATTTTTATAGCCATTAATATTATATAACGCCTTTCTTCTCCATTTTTCCCTATTGTTGTGTATTTTGCCACCTTAACGCCACTTTTTCCATACTCTCATAATTTTCTCCGCTGATTTATTGACAATTTCTGATTCATTTTTGTCCCCATCCCCTTCCCTCCGAACTTTTCTTTTTCGCAATAAAAACAGACAAGGAGCTTAACGTAAAATCACGAAAGCGTCAATATGGCCTCAATCGCTCGTTGTAGTGGAGAGAGCAATCGATTCTGTTTACCACCAATAAAATCGACTGTCAATACGATAAAATAACTATTTCCAGGGCTATCAATAATGCCCTAAAGATGATGATTAAATACAACCGACGAGGCTCGTGTTATTTGTTTGCCAAAGTCATATTATATGTACCAGACGATACTATTATTTGCCATTTATTTGCACATAGGAAATGAGCGTTTTATTTTCCTCAGATTATTCTGCAATCTCTTGTGAAACTATAGTAACGTAACGTTATTTAATCAACGGAAAGGAGTTTTATTTACTATTAAATTCTAAACGGAAAATTTAACAACTAATATTTAATGGAAATAGTGTAATGTAATGTTATTTTATGTGGATTTAGAGTTAATACTAATATTTTTATTGATAAAGTTTTAGTTAGATCATAAAACAACCGTTTCAACTCTAGGTCTAAAACATGTTTTGTCAGAGTTATTGGATTGGTTAAAGGTAAGTGTGCGAATTATTATTGCCCTTATTCACACATAAAATATATGAATGAGAGTCCAGGTGTACGAAAATGTGGCATTATGTGTTTGGTTGGCAGCCATACGCCGGTCCACGTAATTCATCCTTTCTGAACCTAGCTAATTCCTATAAATATTTCTTTAAATGATTTGAGGAGCCTTTGAATAGAACGGAAAAAAATGTTATGAGACCTGCCATTCAGCACCACACACTAGGGTAGTATAAATCCAGCTCCTTTCCAGGACAGGTTAAATGTTAGTAATATGAGCAGTTAGTATGAGTTACTCGATATTTAGGGACCAAAGCATTCGTCGGAAACATTTAGTGAGGGTGTTTACTCCCTGAACTGGTAACACTTTGTTGCAATTATAATACAGAGTTTTTGGATGCAATGTTTATTTATTTAATAATTAAATGATAACTAGCATATTCAGACATCATTTGCGATAATATAATCAGTAATTGAATTTTGAGACCATATTGACAGATTTTCACTTTAATCATAATCTCTATTAACACAGAGGCCTCGCTTTTTGTAATAATAACAACAAAAGCTTATTTCACAATATTTGTGCATTCTATCCAAACTTCAAAAATTTGTCCATCGAACAATTATAATTGTCGATATTGTTGTTCAGTAGTTCAGGCAAGGTATATTTTCTGTCTGAGATTGTAACTTTAGTACTGTTTTATTTTGTTAATATAGAACTACTATCTATAGATGGAAGAGGTTAGCTTTCGATTGTCGTTGTCACTTTATCTAAATTCTGAAAATTATTATACTATTTTTCCATTATTCGATATCAAGGTTTCTAGACTTTCAAAGACAGCTACTGATTGCCTACTATGACATTGCGACCCATTTTTACTGAATTCTTGAAATATTTCGGAATGTCTAACTAACCGCTTCATTAGATTATTTATCGCAATTTCGCGAAACCTATCAAAGTATTTGCTAATATTTTATGTAAATTTGAACTTCTTGTAACATCTTTTACATTCTCCTTTTAGGTTAATTCACATAATTTAGCTATGCTTTTGCTTATTAGTTTAAAACTAATTGTCTGAAGGTATGCAAAAAAGGTATTTTTTGCGGTGATATCGACCCACATTTAAATGTTTAGTATGCAGTTTGGAGCGCTCTGTGTTCTTCAAATACCGATTTTATACTTGGAAAACTTGGACATTACTCATCAAAAATCGATGTGAAATGATTTGTTATTTCAAACTTGTTAAACCAATTTTATTGGTCACCATGTAGAGTCGTGTTTTCTAGAGTAATTAAAGGTGATTGAATATTTAAAAAAAATGGTAGAAATTATTAAGTCAATATTTATATTTTACTTTAGTTTTTTATAAGCTTTCATAACTTTTATTAAACTATATCCATTTAATGGTATATTAATTACATTTTTAAAATCTTAATGCACTACATCTTAGAATGTAATACTATATATTAATATTTTAAATTATCTGCAAGCCAAATATTCTGAAATTTAATTGAAGTTCTTTGAAAAATATTTCACATTCTTATGGACGTAAAAATATGAATTTCAATTCAATGCAATTTTCTCATAAAAGGAGTATTTTCCGGATATGGCGAATTTATTTTATTATTAAACGAGGAGAGTCGCAAACTGACAAAAAGCAAGGAATGGTTATTCAAGCGCGTAATAATTAATTCCTTCCGTTCTATATGCATCTTTTTGCGCCAATTTCGTTCAATTAGATGAGTTTCCTCCTTCTTGGTTTAATCTGCCGGGTGGCTGGTCTGGTCACCCATCCAATCAGTAACTGCTGCTGCTTCTGGTTCCACTGATGCTGCTCCTCTTGGCCAAAATTAATTAAAGTGGCTCTCATCCTCTTTTTTTCATTTCAATGTTCATTGATATTTTTATACACGTATTTAATATACGTTCAATATACATTTATATAATGGAAAAAATAGGAAAAAATACGATTTATTGGCAATTTACTCGAGTTATAGTCGGAGAGCATAAAAATTATTTTCGGTTTGCCAAAAGAGCGAGAGTCTGTGCCCATTGACCTTTTATCCTTATTTCCTGGCCAATGGTATTAACGATATCTAATTTATATCGCGTCAAACATAAAACAAAGAAAAGCGGATGCTGGGTGCAGTCGAAAAGCGAAAAGTTGGATGCGGATTCTCCTTCAATGAGAGTCCATTTCGATGCGAAATTTATTGCACTATTCTGCAAATTCCATTGTTATCCCCCACTCTCTCAAATTACATTGTTACAGTGGAATAAATAGGGCTGAGGATATTTATTTGAGCAAGTACTCTGAGTTTATTGTTACGTCAAATTAATTGCCCCAAAGAGTTGGAAAAGGCTTAAATCAATTTCGTCAATGCGATCAATTTGTCTCTATTTGTCAATCTAATTGATTCAATCTACAAAGAATCCTACACTTAATCGGATTTCCTGCCTCAAACACAATAAACAGTGGACGTAAAAACACAACAGGCTCTTCTCTCTTTTGTAAACAGCCGGATACTTCTTTCCTTTCGAAACCTATCTGAAATCGATATGTTTACTACAGATGTAGCTATTTTATTTCCATTTCTAGAAAACACTTTAGGTGTGCGAAAATTTAGAACTATTTTATCTTGGAATACGTTGGTCAATTTAATGTTGGAATACTATTTAGTAAGATTTAATAAGATGATTTGCAACGAACTTATGATAGTTCCTTGATATAAAAAATGGTTATTGAAAGGCATCTACTTTCTTATAGTGCTTGTTGGGTGCAGATTTTGGAGAAACTGTTTTTGTTGTATTCACTATTTTCTAAAGGCTAGTGCAATGGTATGATTAATGTATTGTTTTTTAATTGAGTGATAAATAATTAAAAATATATTAAAGTGATAATAGGTAGCTATGAACAATATTCATTCATAAAAAGTACAGATTGCTATATAAGTGATAAAATCATCGTAATTTTTTAAGAAACAATTTGTGAATGTTTTATGTTTCTAAAGGTAATCTTGTGACTTTAGACTTTTTTTTTGACATTGTGCCATGGCCTTAAAGGTGGAACTTGAAGTTACCGTAAATATATGGAAGCCTATTCGCTAATTGGTCTGGAAAAATGAATTTTTTAAAGATTAAACAAACCATCAAGAATTATAGCCTTTACTAATACATATTTTTATATAATAATTATTACAGGACCGATGCATAATTGAGATTTCTTTGAGTGATGAGTGTCGCCCATCGCTTCCCTCTCAAGATGGTGTTTGTTCATAAATATTGGATTGAATAATTATGCAATCAGTTATGATCCACCCTGTCTAAATGTACAAGCGGTAAAAGACCATAAAGGTTATTGTATCACGAATTAACCATGTATTTTGACGAGCGTAGCAAGTTTAAACTTAAAATAGGTATATAAGTGTTGTAATAACCGATTTCACATGTGTATTGAACGCTATTTTGTGTAATTCTTAAAAAATACCAGTTAACGATGATTACAAATAAAAACATTCGTAACGGTTTTTTCAAATTGTGGAACGACACCTCATAACGAAATTTTCAAGTTATTATATTATATTGCTGTCATANAGTGCTATAATAACCGATTTCACATGTGTATTGAACGCTATTTTGTGTAATTCTTAAAAAATACCAGTTAACGATGATTACAAATAAAAACATTCGTAACGGTTTTTTCAAATTGTGGAACGACACCTCATAACGAAATTTTCAAGTTATTATATTATATTGCTGTCATAACCAAATTTATTATTTAATTTGGTTATGACACCAATATATAATTTCATTAAATTGGTGAGAAGTAAGACACATGTGTTTATTAGAGTGAGATGGGAATACTCTTAACGAAATTTTTAAATAAAAAAATTTCAATAATAGTGAATGGAGATTGGGTTATGACAACAATATGTAATTTCATTAAGTTGGTGATTATTTGCGTGCAAATTTTGAAGTATTTCAGCACTCCGTGCTGTGAAACAAATCGCTTCAGAATCAATTTGTGTTAAAAAGAGGCTACTTTTCCATACAGAATTACACAAAATATTATTGATCGTTATGAATTACAATAAATAATCAGTTGGTCTACGATCACCACAGTGAACAATTGTGTTTAGTTGCAACTCTTATACAGGATTATTATTGTATTTATTTCAAGTCTTTATTCCAAATTATGAAGAATACTTGAGCTACAAACTATAAATTGTTATTTGTGTGATAAATATGTACAAATTTACAGAATATTTACAGTTTTGTGGTGTTCAAGTTGGGTTAAATTCAATTATTATTAAATTCACTTCACTTTCCAATATTTACAAACTTTTAAACTGAAAAAGACTTCCTAGGTCAATCAATATAATGGTTTTGACCAAGTTGGGTTTTCATGTTGAAATATTGACTTAAAGCTCTATCAAATTACAATGTTGTGGTTGTCTTTTTTAGTATGAATTAAAATTTATAAATATGTACAGTTCCTAATAATAGGTAAGATCTTACAACACAATCAAACCGCAATTCAGGAACTGCTCACGCGGGCAGTATATGCTCGTCACATTAAAAGAAAAGAGTTAAATAATTTAGCTCTTGTTAGTGAAGTTCTTGTGTGCCCGAAAATTTAAGATATTTAATTGTTGAATTTCTTAAATTTTTTCTATTCTAATCAAATGGAACAACGTTAATGATTTTTTTTTATCACAATATAAAATTCTAATTTACTCTTCACAGCTCTGGTGAACTTAAATAAACTTTAACCTCAATAATCCTTCTCTCCTTATTGGATCTAAGTAGAGATAGAACAATATTCTAAAATATTGTTATAACTGATGTCCGGAAGGTTTTTAGTTTATTTCATCTGAATTGATTGATTTGAACAATACAAGTGAAGTATGTGTATTTGATACAAACCTTAATTGCATTTTACCTTAGATTATTACAGTTCCTGGTTTCCAAACAATATTCGGTGGACCCCGATCCTTATTATGTTGGATAAATGCTTGTAAAATCTTATTTTACACCCAATATTCGATAAACGAGCTACAAATTTATATTTATTTTTTTTCAACTTCAAATTAATCGTTTTCTCTCTTTCAAGCAAGGTTTCAGTTGTTATTTGACGAATTGTTAACAAATACTAATTTAAACATGTATAATTCTGGTTTACTATCATGTAATAGAAATTAATCAAGAAGCCTAGAATCATTTCCAAACTCTTCCCACAATATATCTGGTAAGAAAACTTTAATATTTTTGCCAAAAATTGTCAAGCGAAATTTATGATTTATGTGCATCATAACTTATTATGTAAACGGTAAGTAAATATTCTTGTCAAATAGGAGATACAATGGCCTGTCCCTGTACCGGTGCCGTGTCAACGTTAATGAACTTTGGGGACGTGACAAAAATTAATCAGCATTTCGCTTTTTCTAGAATACAATGTATGCATGGTATTTGAGGTGTGGGGAGACAATTATGTTTCATGTTTTGGAACAGAGTTCAATGATCTGGTAAAATTGGAATTTCCTAAATAACTAAAGAGTTAATTGAACATATCGTAAACAGGCAACCAAAAACACTTTCAAATTGTTTGGCCTTGGAGCCAAAGTTCGATGACTTGTAGATAAAAATACACACTTAATAGAAACCAGAAGATATTAACTATAGGCATTTTCACGACATGAGATGAAAGGTAAATTTGCTTTTTCTCAGAAACAATAAATGAAAGTTTTCCTAGTTCAAAGTATCAAGAGGCATTCACCCTTAAATGACTAAACCATTTTGTATTTTTTGGAAGCGAATATCTTTAGTTAACTATTTTCGACAATCAAGAACAGTATTTAATTATCATAAATAATTAGTTTTAACGCAATCAGTCCTTTGAATTTAATTGATTTCATTTTATAATATCGGTTTCAATTGTACTAAATTGAATGATACTGAATAATTTAAAGAACAAGAACTTTCCGTTTTTAAAGCAATTGTGTGATATCAATAGTGATTTCCGGTCGTGTTCAATACAAATTTTCATGTTTAATTAATGAGAATTTAAAGGAAATTTCTATGATTCTGTTTATGTCAGGAATACTAACTTTAATTCTCAGAAATTGGTGATTAATTTGGCCTTATTGATTAATAATATTTTTGAGCTGGGCCTTAAAGGTAAAGGCAATCAAAAGTTGTTACAGTGCCATAAAGAGTGACAAATTTTAATAATCGAAACAAAATATTGCTTTAATAAGTATTGATAAAAGTTACTTACTTTAATACATTTCAATAACTATAATATTTCAAGAAAATTATTAGTAATAACCAACTTATTTGTAGGTGTTCTGAGTAAAATCAAAGAATTTTATTTTAAATCCCGTATCGAAAGGCAAGATTAAAGCTTGAGTTTGATAATACATTCCTTTTTTAAAATATGGTTGTTTTTCACTAAGCAAATTGTATTTTTAAAATAAGTTTGTGGTATATTTTGGAAATGGATTAGAAAAAAAGTTCTATTCGGATATACTATAAATTCAGTTTTTTTAAGCGGAAGCGATGATAAACTAGCTTTCACTGCACTCGATTTTTACACTTAATTTGTCATCAAAAAGTATATCTAACATTTTTGTAGCACAAAATATCTTATAATAACATTTATTTTCTTTTGTTTCCCTTATTGATTAACAACTCAAGGTAGGGATTGCATTTTAATGAATTTGTTTTTAAAATCAAACCGTAAGGTTTTGCTGTGAACGGCTGCTACTAGGGATTGCAAATCGAATTATTCGATATTCGAATTTTCCGCCAATTTTATGCCATTTCAATATTCGAATATACGGTCAGAAATAAATCAATTATTCGAATAATAAAGTACTACTTGAATTTCATTTGAATAATATCATTTTTAGTTGAATTTTTATGTAAATTATTTAAAATAAATTTATGTATAAGATTAATTGCATTTGCTTTTTAAAATGTTTTAGTAAAGTGCGTTCTTATTTATATTTTATGTGATTTGTTCTGGCTACCAAGCTCTCATACCAAAAAAGGATTTACTACAAAATACCTAAAACTACATTTAAGGAAAGATATTAATTTTATTATAGATATTTAAACACGTATGAATAGTAAGTGTGAAATGATTGAGAGGTTTTATAAGTTGCAATGCTGCTTTCAAAAGGCTGTGATTGATATTAAAAACAATATCGTTTTCAGTCACATAAATCTTGAAAGACTGCTATTTTTTAATAGCCAAATATACTCTACATTAATGCTTACTATATTAAATACATATATATATATATATATATATATATAGAAGTTCTTTTCCAGTAGAATTAAGAAAAGAATTTATATGGAATTTAATATACAATTAGTTATTAAAAAGTTAAACAACAAGACTTTCTTGAAGGTTAAGAAAAATAATTCAATTTAAAAGTGATGAAGGCTGTTGTAAATATGTCTTTATTACAAAAAATTAGTTATAAACGCCTAAAAACTATTTAAAAGAGCGCTGAATAATCGGAAAGCACTTTTGAGCACACAAATGAGTACCAAATGAGACATACTAAATAATTCCTGTTTTTTAAGAAGTCATAATAATGAAAAGATTATTAGTTTTTTTTTGCATTATGCTTTGATATTATTAAAAAAATTATTTTAATTATAATACTAAAGCCAAAAACTAAAATATGAATTTTTTTATCACGTATACGCTGGTAATAAAAACATATAATTTTGTAGTTTTACACTGAAAAACTAATAAAAATAATTGATTAATTAAAAGAAGGAAATTATTCGAATATTATTTGAACATTCGAATAGTTACATCATCGCGCAGAAGCGTTTATATTAAATTGTATTTAGGCAGTATTTTCCTAGTCGCAAATAAATTAACAGAAACTGCTCGCGCTATGTATAATTTACACGAACACATTCACAGAACTTTTGAATCTATTGATGAAACCTCTTTTAAGAAACCTTTTAATATTTCCAATCGATGTGATCGTGAAAATCGGCCACTTAAAAAGGTAACGTATCCGGTGGGAATTCTTTTCCGTAATGTCCAAATTGAAACTCACTGTAGACCGTCTAACGTACGTATATGTAACTGTTTTTGAATATTTACCTAAAATTTTATTTAAAATATTAGATATTTTATTTGTTTCAGAGGCGTTCTATAACAGTTTTTACTGAAATTTAAGACTATTAAATGACTAAAACTTCTATAAGGATACTACTATAAAGAAAGATTAAAGACTTTTCTATTTTTGTTTACATGTACCTTCTATAATTTATCCGTAAATGGTTTATTTATAGACTTGAAATCTCACTTAACAGAAACACTACCATAATACATTTATAAATCTCTGCCTTAGGTGGAAATTGAAATTAATGTTCCTTTGTACATAAGTAGTCGAAGGGAATCGGTTGCTAAATAAGTAAATTGAATGTTCAAGAGTGTAAACGTATGTAACAAGGATAAATGAGAGCCTTGCTGAATTTGCGGCATAGTAGGAATGTTCAAATGTACATTCATATTACGTATATTCAATTTATTTCGATCCAAGGAATTCCCAGAATATACTCATATACATAACATATACAGGCGTTTAAGCCTGTAAATTTCAATATTACATACTTTTTATCTTCAAATTGCCACTTTGAAATTGATATTTATATCAGGCTCTACGGAAATAGACTTCAATTGGTAATATCAGGTGTGAGAACCGATTATAATGGAAGGCAAGGTTATATTGAACTATTATAAAATCATGTTTTTGGAATGAAAACAATTTGAAATAATCTAAAATTAGAATAAGGTTATGAATAAGTATTATAGATACAGTCAGTTGGTCAAAATTTAAATTAATTCAAATGGATATATTTTTTGGTAATGGCGTTTTTAACTAAAATTGATTAAGTAAATTTGCTTCGCCCAAAAAATTTTTACCATATAATAATTATTTTAAAAATAAAATAAATAAATTATTCCCACGACATTCACGACGGAACTAGGGGTAGTCTCAACCTCAACCAACGGGTGTTATACTGTACCCGACTGTTTGTTTTTTAGTGTATTATTAGTCAGTTAATAGCACCATTTCATTTATTTGTTTGCGCCATTACAAATTTATAATTCGCTATAAATATTATTTCGTTAGCAAAATATTAGCAAAGGAAAAATAACAACAGATTTTATAGAATTTATACATTTTTTCGACGGTACTTTGTTTTAAACAATTTATAAAAAGATGATTGTTGCAATTTTTTTAAAGAGAGTTGAATGGACGTAAGTGCAACATTTAATCAAAAGAAAGAAATCAGTCAACAGCATGACATTCCAACTATACCAAACGAACATCTCCGTCATGTAAAAGTAAAAGCTCTGGCATTTAGAATAGCTTTTAAATATCTCATTAGTTGGAAAAGTATAAACGAATTCATTTTTCAGATTTCACGGTTGATAAACATTACTAAACACACGGGTTTCTGAAAAACCTATGCTCGTAATTGTAAAGGACGCTAATGTTGTAAGATGCATTTTATTTACGTCCTTTTTGTATAAATAACTATTTTTAATTAAATCACGCCGTGTATACAACACGGTAGCTAAATTTAATTCAACACAGAGGTTATTTTTAAAACACTCTCTAAAATAGTGATTAAAAACGCAGATGTTTTAAAAAATTGTCGTATTAATCGATAATGGATTATTATTATTTGTATAATTGCATCAATATAAACTTTAAGTTTATTTTATATATAAGAATTTCAGTAATTTCTTCTTCATTGTAAACCATGGCAGCTGTATTAAAAATGAGCTTTATTTGGAACCTAAATAAAGAAACTTTTTCTTCCTTCAGTAGATTAAATTGGTCGCAAGTCGTAACTAAAATTTACATGTTAAGTCAAGTTGGGAGAAGTCAATTTGTCACTAGTCGCTTTATGAACCCAATTCGACGACGGCGTCTGGCGTGTCTCAATTTAAGTTTATATGCCCAAAGCAGTTTCCATTTAAGGATCAGCGTGTGATTGTGTGTGAGTGGAGGTAATCCAATTGGAATGACAGGTAGTCCCTTGTTGAAGATTGGGAGCGATAAGAGTTAGAGGTGGAAGAATCGTAAACGTAAATACTTGTAAACCCTCGATCCGCCTTAATAACCTCCAGTTGGAAAATGAGATAGAGAGATAAATTTATTAAGATATCCGTGCTGAAAGTTTCAGAATTCAATTACTCCTCGTTCACTCATCTAGTTGTTATAGACCGCAAAATAAAGGGTACGATATCCAAAAACTTTGCATGAACTATGCGGCAATAAACACGTTCGTTTGTTATTAAATGAAATTGTTTAGTTAATGAATAAATTTTAAAATTGCTTCAATTTTTAAATGGAATATTAAATTTTTAGGAAATTCTAAGGAAAGCTTCATTAAATCTCCAATAATATAGGAAATTTTCCTTGAAAAGTTCATTGAACCAGCATACAAATGTAAAGAAGGAATGTGTATTCAGAAAGTTTCGGAAATTAGTTCTTTGCCAACTACCGGAAGAAGTAAATGAATTCTGGGGAGGAGGAAGCTGCGAATGTCAGTTAATATTTAACAGCACGAGCTTTCTCTGACAATGTCTAAAGAAGTTTTTGGGCATAGGTTTATAATTGAAAAAAAACTTTTATTCGTATAAAACTTATTCTATTTGTGAATTTAAGAATCGCCCGTCAAAACCATTATACAGCACTTATATAATTAGTTTTGGTTAGTTTTAATTAATAGTTTCTCGTTTTGAAATTAAAACATACAATATTTCTCTGCAGTACGTTTATAATATGATAATTGACTTTGATTTAATTATGAAGATTTGATCAACATTTGAATATTGTTACGAATGATTTAAGGCTTTTATTTTCATTTAATGAATATATTAACAACAAAACCACAGTTACTTAAACAAAAAAATTATAAATACATATAAATATTGTTTTGAGTTTTCGTTCATCAGTGTTTCTAAATTTTTTATATCCAAGTAATGTTTAAAATAAGTAATTTTGCACGTAAAAATAATTTGTGGGTTGTTTTAATTAGAATTTACTCCCTTGACCTATAAAATTGCAATATGTAATCGTGGACCACATCTCAATAATAATCTAATTCTTCCGAATATTATTTAGAATATAAGAACTGAAATTGGTTAAGTCATAGCCGCTTAGAGACTATGTGAATTTACAATAGAGAAAACTTATTTCAACATCACAAATTATAATTTCAAATATGATATTATTTAAAATTATAACTTGAAAACCAAGCTGTTACTGGTATGTGCCATAATTATGAGTAATGTGGTGTACACACTGAGCGTTTGTATGGACCCTAAAAAATTTATTTAGATAGGTTTTTGCAAATAATGGCATATCTATGGAAAAGGGATTTTATTTAAAATTTAATGGTATTTTTAGGATTCCTGTAAAGTTGTTATTAACACTGTTATTTAGGTTTATAAAACTTTCGGTGGAACTCAGCCATTAGTGGTCCGATTTCGATAAGAATACCTTCTATGTTGGAGAGTTTAAATTCTATAAAAATATTATGTTTGTAAATATGGTTTTTAGGTAGAACTCAAAGGCTCTACGACATACACACACAAAACTGAAGGACTTCTTCAATACCCGACAATTAGATATATTGAGTTTTAATCAGAGAATTATTTTTTTTATTTTTATGTTTGAATAATCACACTCAATTTATATTCAGTGTTGATTTCGATGTGTTGTGTATTCTAGTATTAAATGTAACGAACTAACCTTTCCTCTTAAAATTAAATAAATTCCATCCATCAAATATTATGTTTCTCTTTGAAATTTTGAATTTTAGGGATGCCAGCATTAATTTGGCCTAATGTATCCCTGATCCACAAATATGAAGTCTAAAAATACTGTTTTTGTTATATTTCTGGCCATCATCAGTCAAAATGGAGGAATAGGATTGCATAGGCAAAGGGCCGGACTGACCGATAAGCCTATAGTGATAGTTTTGTTTTATTGAATAATTTTCGAAGGCGTGGGAAAAACTTATGACCAACTTTTAACGATTACTAAGTAATTTCTGGTTTAAAAGCTATTTTTTCATTTAATTCAATTAAAGTTTCATTTTAATTTTTTTTTCATTTTATACATGTTAATTGGTAATTATGATTATTACTACTTCTTTAGTCCGTCTGAGTGGTCTAGTAGTTAGCACCTTTGACTTCCTTCCCGGAGGTCGTGGGATCAAATCCCGGGTGGACAATTTTCAGCGCGAAAAATGTTTTTCCATTTGTGTATATCAATTACATTACTAAATAATATTCATAGCAAATTATAAATAAGTGATAAGCGCAAAAAAAATAAAATAAAAGGATTGACTAGATCCGTTTACTACTGGTCTAGGTACTATTAATTGACTAATAATACACTGAAAACAAATAGTCATGGAAAGTCTAACACCTGTTGGTTGAGGTTGAGACTACCCCTAGTTCCATACCAGAATGTTGTGGGAAATAATATTATTATTGTTATTACTATTTCTTTAAATCTAATACTACAATTTATTTAAAAACAAAAAGATAATTAAAGAAAATCCTTATCTTTACCCACCAAATTTTGATATTTTCATAACGCCTTCAAATTTTAAAATATTGTCAGTTGTAGACAACTGTTCGCAGTTACAGCTTAGTTTTTTTTATTGTCTTATTTGCCATTTCAATAGTAGTCCGTGTTCATTTTTCTGGTAGGATTAATTAATAATTATTATTAATTAATAATTATAGTAAAATTTCCAGTTCTTTGGACAATATTAAAGCTGGATGGTGGAATTTAAATTTATTCCTCATTCGTTTCTTAATATAACCATGTTTAGGAATAAAAATCGAGCACTTGTATGATTATTTCTTTAAATATGAATGTGTTCTTCGTGATTATTGTCGATTGTTCAATTTTATGTACTGATAAAAATAATAAAATGAAACTTTAAGCCCATCAAAGTTCTGTAAAGTTCTTTTCTGTTGTTAAAATTGAAGCCCACTAAACCAAATATCGTTAATTGGGTTTTATTTATTTGAAAGTTTAGTATGTAATATATTTACTTCTGTCTGAAACTGAATTTTATTACTGAGGGGTTGAATAAAGTTTAAGTTTTTTACAATAAAACAAGGCGCACATTAGCACAAAGTAATTCAATTTTGTGTTGATTTTATGGTGGGGAATAAAAACGGGTGTGAATTTTATTTCACCCTGTAAACAGCATTGAAAAGGCGAATAATATAATACGTGTTTGAATGGCATAAAATGTGTATCTTAACAGATTGTATCGTGTGATATAAAGACATGCCAGATGTGTTTGACATCTCCTCTGAGGTGGCAAATGTTTATTGCAAAAAGAGTGGATTTTATTTTACGAACGCGCCGGCCAAAGACCTGCCCCTCGTTTGCAAAAAATACGTGTCAAATGCTAAAACTAAAGTTCAGCTCCTCTAATTTATTACGAAAACATGTAAAAAATTGCAAAATCACAATATTGTGTCACATTGCTGTAATGATTGTTTGCGAATTCGCTATTTATATCAGGATTCGCATTAAGGTGCGAAAATTCAATTTAAACTTTTCAGCGCACTTTTCTCCTGACATTTTCCACTTTTTCCATACTAAACAATTTAAACTTATGAAACAGTCATTACTCGGGCAATAAAAACGACTCAGATGAAATTCCGTAATTTGGGCCAGATGAAATATAAAAAGGTAAAAGGACTAATGAAATTTATAGTTTAATTAATTGAAGTGGATCTGGCCAGGGATTCCTGGTTTCATTCAAAACCATATGGAAACTCATACTTATACAACGGAATGGCTATTTAAACAAAGTAATGTTCTTTTCAGTTGAATGAACTTTATGAAATTATAGAAAATGAGATGAAATGATCTCACGTATTCTGTTAATTAAAAATAAGGAGATGCTTCTAATTTTCATGGCTTTACACAAAGCTTGTGTGGATTTTTGAATAAATAATAGGGGGTTTTCAGTTCTTAGCCCTTTTAATTGTCTAGTGCACTATTTTAATCATGATTAATTACCAGATTTCATTAACCTCTCAGCACAGTTAAACGTATTACATTTTCTGTTATCGGAAAAGAGTCTGGAATTTTGTGTAGATGGCATGACCTCATGAATGTTATAGAAATTTTAAATTTAAAAAAATGATTGTTTTTGAATAGGTCAAGCCGCATCTTTATTATTTTATTTGAATTTATGATAAAAGGTAAGAAAAACCATAAAAATTGAAACTTTTCATGATGAAATATGTTTGCCGTATTATGAAAAATAATTATTGAAAGAGGCAGAGCAGTAAGTAAGAAACTATGAAGTTCAAGTATACATGCGAGGGTATCCTTACGCATGTATACTACTCAAACCAAGCTTACGTGGGCAGATCAGGTGGCTAATTCATAGAATTTGTATGAATTTTTTAAACGTACTTATTTTTATTGAATAGAAAGGTCAAGAAATCAAGCTGAAAATGAAACCAATAAACACCAGGCGTTTCCACTATAGAGGGTAAGTACGAGTATTCGCATTCATGAATTGAATTGCAATTTTCGACCTTGGCATTCTGGAATTCTGTATAAACTCTCATATGAGTTCATTTGAATAGGAATGATATGGTTCAAACTTTTCAAATTTATATTTGCATAGTTTGTTGTATTAAGTCAATCTTATTACCATCAAAAGACGGAGAGAAATTTATTGAGTTATTATTAAATTTTTCTCTTTTCGTCGTTTCAATGTGAAAACTTTGCATCTGGAATTGAAAATCTAACTTAAAAATGTCAATGATTGATGGAAGCAATCTATCAATGAATTTTCGGAAAAATATAAAGAATTGTGTCTTTCAAAATAAATGTTCAATTCAGAAGAGAAATGAAATGATTCGTTTCATTCTTTGAATAAATCCTTGTTAATATCTTTCTTAAAATGTCATACAAGATCATTACTGGGCTATTATGAGTCGTATATATAGTAAAATACAATAGAATAGAATTATTAAACATTAAATGAATTCATTTGTCATTTCATGATTTATTTAGGTAGCAATGTTTTTCTGGAATTTTGTACTATATATTAATATAATCTGGAAATCATTTATGTTTGTAGCTCAGGAGTGAATTCCCCGACTATTCGCTACAATTATCGAAGCTAAGTTAAAATTTATTTAACATAACTAAGTATTTAAGAATTTATTAATATTTATTAATTTAAATTTTACCTCTTTCCATATACCATCATACATTGATTTAATTCATACTAACTGTCCAATTACTAACATTGAACCTCTCCTGATGGCCTATTCTGCCCTAGTGTGCGGTGCCGAATGTCGGGGCTCAATAATCACTTTATTCTTATCCCATCATAAGGTACCAATACATATTTTAACTATTACTATATATATAGCAATACCAATATTAATATAATAACAATATTGTGTAGAGCTTTCCAATCTTTCGTTTGATATATCACAAAAACCAGTAGGAATGAAGAATTCAGAGTATTTTAATAACATTAGGGTAGGTATGCTTTTACTAAAAACAATACACATTTATTTAATGCGGTTCATTTGCTTAAATTTACTACAACATTTATAAAAATATTGCATTGACAAGGTTATAGTAATTTTAATCCATTAATCCATAAACTACCACAGAGATCTAAAATATTATTCTTTGTATAAAATAAAAATTTAAAATTATGTTCTCTTCCTGACATTGTTCCTGTTTCGATCACTGATGAGAAAAATATAAATCGTGTTGTCTGATAGGAAATATCATTTCCCCTTTCAGTTTTAATTATTCTATACCCGCAGAAATACACAAATAAATACTTTGTACAAAAATTCAATCAACTATTTAAAATTATAATTTTGGATCTGGAACGAAAAATATATTTTGATATTTTTCATGCCTTTACAATAAAGTTTATAATTCAATTTTATTTTTTAAAAAATAAATGATAAATTGTAAAGCTTTTTCAAATGTTGGTTCTAGCTTTTAATGTAATTTAAATGACGAGTGCTATCGCAGGTATATCAGTGATATAGTGCATTGTGCTTCTATTTTCCAAAGTTCTATCCGCTTGACAACTTCTGCTCTCATTTGTATTTAATTAGACCTTAATTTAGTACAGGGTTGTCTTCTTAGTCTTTGCTTTATATTAAGCAAAAAAAGCTTATAAATATGTGAATTGTGTATAGTTTTGTAAAAAAAACTGTTTGAATAAACTTTTAATTAAACACTTGTACATTTGCATCTTGTATATGACATGTTTTATTCGGTTTTTAGAACTTTTCTCATATTTAATAATTCATTTTTTCTACACGTTGATTAAATAACTATTTTAAAATTAAATAGATAAGAAATTAACAACCAAACAGTTGTTGTTAGAAGAAAAATCCTGTAGAATTGTTGTTTTTAAGGAAGGACATAATGATCTTTAAAAATTGAGTTTTTCAATTGGGTTTTTTGGGATAAGTAATTTTGATAAAAACCTTTTCTTGTCATTTTTAATATTATGGTAAATATAAAGTATTTTTTTGAATTTTTATTTGCCACACGTGCCAAATTTTATTCAAGTCATGAACAAGCTCTTTGAAAAGAAGCTTTTAGAACTCACATGATTTTACTTTTGATTATTTAAGACCGTCATAATTTAACCAAAACATTGTTTAATAAAATATTTTCAAATCCGAAAATTTCGCATATGCAAAATCGAGAATATAAACACTTGTATGTATTGTATCAGATAGTACGTTTGATATGTATGGGGAGCTCATTTCCTTGATATTGTGGCTTATGACCGGTGAGTCGGAGTAATTGAATGTGGAACTTTTAACGGGGGTATTGCCGTAATGAATTTACCTCTCTCATTTCCCGAGCGGAGGTTGTTAAGGTGGTGGATTCTGGGCTTCACACACTCATGTTTACGATCCTATCTTACACGCTCTTTCGTATCTGGAATCTGTAACGTGGGACTTGCTGCCACAGTAATTGGATTACCTGCTCAGCCAACCAGCCTTCCCTTCCATTCCCCCTCACCTTTTCTTCTTATAGACCATTTTGTCTCTCTGCTTCGAGATTGCTTTATATAAAAGTTAATTTTTGTTGCGAAAACAAAGGAAATTCTGAAACAGATAGCTGCAGATGTATACAATGACAAATCGATTCAATGAAACAGAATCGATTTCAATTCATTTTTAATGTCAGATTTCTACAATATTTTGCTTTTGTTTGTTATAGAAATAATTCGTATTTCTTTTGTTTCAAAGAAATTATTGTATTGGAGTAAATGCAAGATACTTTATACTTTATTGACCTCGTAGCGAACAACTGCATACTTAGTATGGAAGACAACTTGAATGTTTTTTTGTACATTTGATCTCTCTTACTCAATTACGCAACAACCGTTGCCAGTCTGGGTCCAACCAAGTGGATATAGTTATCAATTACCATTTCTATTCAATTTTTAACAATTGAATGTAAATCAAATGAAAATACTATGGAAGTTCATGACTGCAGTTGGTTTTAGTAAACTCGACAGGAATTTTCCAATAGGAAATGGTAACGGATTTCATTGATAACGTCGCTATATTTGACAAATTAAAATACACAAAGAAGTAATTAGGTAAAGTGTTTAGAAGTTATTTGAAGTGCAGAAATTATATTGCGCAAAAGAAAGACAATAAAATTGAAATGAAAAAAAATATTTTTTTTTAAATTAACGTGATTAATCAAGCTTTTGTATTTTATAAGTTGAAGATATAAGTCATCATGTTGATGTACTATTTTGCTGTAGAAATTTAATTTCAGGTGACAAATAGTGAATTTCAAATCATATTTAAATAATTAGTTTGTTTTCCAAGTGAGAATGGGTTCTATCTATAATAATTCTTTATTTGTTTTACCAAAAGTAAAATAAAAAATAAATATTTCCCACAACATTCGTTGTTCTTTTAGACTCAGGGAACAGGAGTTTACAGAAACCGACTACTGCCAGGAAAAAGCAACAGATAGGCTTAATGGAAACTAGTTGTGGATAAGACTAAGGTCTACTAAGGACTATGAAACCAGAAGATGAAAATAGTACAATAATTATATAAGAGAACGTTTGAGTAGTCTCTATGATAGAATAAACGAGCGCGAGCGCGGATCAAATAAAGTGTGATACACCTGGACGCTAAATAAACCACTTCAATTTAAAGACACATATAAAGTGGAGTGAGTATTTAAGGCCCTGGATAACAACAAATTAATTTTAATACAATAAATTAAAACTACCGAAAAGCACTTTCAGAGTGCTTTGTTTGATATACATAATTTAGAAAACGTTTCCAATTTATTATATTTTGAGCTTTTGAAATTGTAATTTTATGTTTGATGCTTCAGTCAGAAAAATGTAAATTTGATTAGTAATTTCAGTTATAGGTTTCTCAGTATAATTTTTAATTATATGTACAGAACAACAAGATTAATTTTAAGATGTTCATAGTAATTCATTTAAATTACAGTTATTGGTAAATAAATTTGGGACTAAAATGAGAGATTTTTTCTATTTATTAAATTAAGGTGATAATTTTTTTATTGTCACACTTAAACGGTATACTTTAGTGGATGAGGTCTGTGTTCTGAAGTGAAGTTCTTATGTTATGAAAACGTTGGAAGAGGAGCTGGTAACTGAGATAGAAAATTTGCGCACACGAGAATGATAATTCAGATCAGTTTACTTTGAAGCAAATAATTGCAGATTTTACAGCTTTTCAAAAAGGCATGTTCTGGGCGGACGGACTTAAAACGTTCCCAACCAGACGCCTTCACTACTACCGTCCGGCCAGATCGTTTCTAAAGGCCCGCTTACTTGTAGAAGCTGTTATATCTATGTTGCTTGTCTATATTTTTTGAAAATATCGGTTTCAAAACAATGTTACATAACTCTTAATTATTTATTTAAGAGTTATGTAACATTGTTTTGGCATTGAATTTTAATTGAATATAGTTTTTTTCCAATTTAAAAATTATTTTCTAATAAAGGAAAAATAATTTATTATCGATTTTCTCCCGAATTCATCATTTGAATGGCTACGAACATTTTTCAAGATCTTAAAAAAATCAATATGTTTATGGTGACAATATTTTATAAAAAATGATATAGAAAATGTTTTGGTCTATTACAAATTATCACTCAAATACAGCATGCCTGGACATTAAAGGGTTAATGGTTTCTGTTCATTGTCCAAGTATCTGGTTCTGATAGAGTCTATTTTAAATCCGATGACTGCTTTAGATTATCAAAGGAAAATAAAGTATTTTACTGTTAACATAATTTGGAAATAAATTTATGATCTCCATTCAAAGTTATTTTTATTTCAAAATCCATATCTAACACACTTGGTCAATTTCTGAAGGAATTTATTGTGTGTCCTTTTGTTACAGAGGGAATGTATTTCATTAGTTGAGGGATACGAGAGTAGGAAGCTTTAAGTGCTCTCGTTCTCAAACCACGGATACACACAACACAAAGGATATTTTTGTGTCTAATCGGCAATTTCTCGTATGCTTTTGATTGCTGCGAAATGTGTTGCTCGTTATTATTTCCAAAAATATAGATTCCTCTCATCCCCCGTTCTCTCTGCCCAGATATTATGTTACGAAAATAACAAGAGCCTTGTATGAACTTGTTCATTTGCTATGTATGTTTCGTATGTCGATTATTTATAACATTCCAATTTTCAAATAGAATTCTTGTCAATAAATTAGCTTCAGGTTTTGCACTTATTACCTAAGCTTGCCGAATTTGTCGTTGTTTAGTCTTGGTCTCTTTTTTGGGGAAAATATGTTGGCGAAAATACCGATAAACATTTTATCACCCAATGTAGTGAAAATTCCACAAATTCCGAAAGATACTTATTATTTAGAGTGATATATTTAGAAGATGAATTATTATCAAAATTTTTATTTTAGTCCTTTTTTATATGTAAAAGGTCACATTATATCTTACATTCCTTATTACTATATAAAAATATTTTGGTAAGTTTAAAGATATAGTTATAAAAATTGGCAAAGACCAATATTAACTACATATAAGTTTATATTACGATACTAATGCTTCATTTATCAAATATCAAAGAACAAATTTGAATATTTTTTTTCAAAAATTCTGTATTTATCACTATATTCCATTTATTTGTTCATATTACTAAATTTAATTGCACTTTTGTTTTAGAAACTTTATGATGTCCTACTAATATTTTAACCAATAACAGGTTTCACTATGATTTCCAGGCCTACTAATTAAGTCAGTCAATCTGCCTCTGTGTCCTAGCGGTTAGCACCCTAGACATCCTCCTCGAGGTCGTGGTATCAAATCCCGGGCGGATATTTTTCTAGAGCGAAATAATATTCATAGCGAATTACAAAAAATAAGTAATGACGCAAACAAATAAATAAAGAGGGCGGATTGAATGGATTCGTTTACAACCGGTCTAGGTGCTATTAACTGACTACTAATGCAATGAAAAACACAGTCATGTAAAGTCTAACACCCGTTGGTTGAGGTTGAGGCTACCCCTAGTTCCGAGGAATATCGTGGGATGTTTTTTATTTATATACAAGAGATACAAAAGCTGTATTCCAAAAATTTTTTTGCGTTAATTTCTTTTAATATGAGTACACTAAAACCGTCCTGTACACGATAAAAAGTCTGGATTTTACGGGGTCAGAACCTAGTAATAAACAATTGACGCGCGTCAGCTAGAATGGCAGCATGCAAAATTCATACTAAAAAGAGAGTTTGCTTTGTTTTCAATTCCGTTTTCAACTCTGTTTGAAACTGCGTTAGCTTTAAATGTATTGTATCTGGAAATTACCAAATTGAGACGTTCGCCATCTTATATTAGTATTGGTTTTGTGTACAAATATAATTTTAATATTATTATTTCTTTACGTTGTCTTTCTACAGGGTTTAGGCCTAGTATTAAAAAACGTGCGTATCCAATTACAGACAGTGTCAAAGACAATGTAAGAATGCAAGGGATCTATGTTATCATGGGGTGTATTGTGTAACTTTGCCGTTTACAGTTTTACAAAAGAACCCTATTTAAAGTGAAGTTTTGGCCCTTATTTTTGTTTAATTAAGCCGATTCTGAACTTAAAAAGAGTAGATAATGAATTTTTAAACTAATAAAATGGCTGAAAACAAGATAATAACTATTTTTCTTCAAGTTTTTATTCAAAAATTTATAAGTTAACATTTAAAAGCAAAATATTTGTTTTTATGTTTTTATAGAATCATACTGGATTGTAATGAAATTAAAGCATCGTCATAAACAAGAAACGGCAAATTTTTGGCTGGAATTATATTTATAATTTTACACAACACAAATACTATTACCCAAATCATTAGTTTTAAATTTAAATTTAGTTAAAATCCAAATTTAAGTAAGCTTCACTAGAAAATTTTATATTGGTCATTATTTTATTAAGGATACAAGTACAGCATCCTGTTTCATTCGTATTTTAAGGACAAAGTTTCTTTTTGAAAAACAAATGACCTTTTAAGACAACATTTTATTTCAAACAAATGTGTACAAATTGACAAATCTTTTAATGAAAAACATTGGAACTGGCAAATTTCTGGCCACAAACAAATTTAAAAGGAATGGACGAAAATTAGAAAAGAGAATAGAGTTTTGAATGATTTGTTTGGAATTTGGGTTTTTTTTTCTTCTTTATGGTGATGCTTTATTAATATTTCAAACACTATTATTTAGAAGAGAAAGAAAAATTTAAAAAAAATGTTTTGCTCTAAATAATTCTAAATTTTTAATCGAAATAGTAACATAAAAACAGTTTTAGTTTATTTTGAAAAAGCTTCTTTCTATTTTATTTAATAGCGTTCACATTTGAAGGTTGTTTGTAAGTATTTTATTTATAATCATATTAATGATCATAGTTGTAGAATAATATATCATTATGCCAATAACTAGTGACAAGAATTGTTAAGTGAACCATAAAACATGATAACCATTTTATTTGTCCAGAAAGGACGATTATATGGGAGATTTTATCGCGGAAAGTATATTGCCCTTTTGACTTGGGCCAACAAATAACACGGTCTAATGTTGTACTTGACCACCAGACCGACATTTGATGGTTCCCAAAATAGTCTCTTTTATCGAATTGTCATTATGAGTAGTAAACATATTATTTCCCGGCGATTTAAGCCATTTCGAGGGGTTTTGTTGTCCTATTAGATGTATGTTTATTTAAGCGGAGTTTTAGAAAGGATTTACATTAATTTTTCACATTTTCAGTTTAATAGGCGAACTCATGTCTCTTCTTTCTAAACGTTGTTATATTTTGTCATAGAGAAACTAGAAGAGAACGTAAAACTTGCCAAAAATTTTACTGGCACTGGTGTCTTTGCTGTTAATAAATCATTGTATAAAATCATGACTCATAAATTGGATGTTATTGAGCTATTCGAAATAAAATATTGCGTTCAAACAAGACAATAAGGAAAGCGAGACACGTAACAATAGTTAAAATGCCGTATATTTATATTTGTTAGGCTGACCTTGTTCTAGTTAACAACAATAAACCAGTATAACAAATTATTGAGCTGAAATATATGCAAAATCTAGAATAAATTATTCTTCAACGAAAAATTATTCAATTATTACTTTTTATTCATTTGTTTTATGTTGGGTACAATTATAATATGCCTTCTATTATCTTTTATTTTATGACCTGGCTTTGTGTGTATGATATAATTATGGATTGTAAATTCGAATAATATTTTCACTATTCGAATAACGAATAATTTTCCACCAACTATTCGAATAATTTACTTCTCTTAATTAATCAATTTTTTATGTATTTTTCGATTTAAAAATTTAAAAATATGGTATGTTTTTATTACCAGCATACATAAAAATATGTATCAGATCAAAAATTTGATATTTTAGTTATATTCTTTATAGTTATAATTGAAATAATTTTTTTTAATAATATTAAAGCAAAATGCAAATAAATTATTCATTTTTATGTCTCATTTGGTAACTTATTTGTGTGCTCAAAAAGTGCTTTCCGTTTATTCAGCGATCTTTAAAATAGTTTTCATGCGTTTATAACTAATATTTTATATTGAGGACATATCCCACCACAACTTCCATCACTTAAACATCTTAATGTGCAACATGGCAAAGGGTGTGAAAGCAGCCGTTTTTAAAGGAGGAAATGAGCATATGGTTTTTTAATCGTTTCTGAGTGAAAGAATTTTTCTCTCGAGCAGGACATTAGTTTTTTTGAAGTCCTGTCTTAAAATATTTGGCATTGAGAAATTTGTAAAAGGAAAAATTCCTAACCATTGTTTGGAGATTATGAATGTTAAAATAACATTCAATATGGGTTTGCACTATTTTTTGGTTCTTATTTTGTAGAATTTTGGTAAAAAATCAAGAGAAAATAAATATTTGCGTTTATAATTTGTCTTAACAGATATTCCTACTATACATGACTTTAATATAAAAATGACTTGCTTATGTAAGAGCCCACATTTTATTTCATTAACAAAACATTGACGAAAAGATGTATGGGAGGGAAAGAAAAACGATCTAACGCCAACAACTGGCAAGGAAATTCCATGGGAGTACAACAACAAATCATTAGCTTGTGATAAAATTTTAGAATGATGTCAAAGAGCCCATAACCGTAAACATATGTGGGACAGCCCTCGTGCGAGTGTGTGTTTTCCTTCAAATGTGCCAACTTTTATTAGGCACGTGGAGCGAGGGCCCCATTAACTAAAACAACAAATTCAAGCCGCAAAATTTTATTCAAACTCTGTTCGTAAATTGAAATTACAGCCACCTACTTTTCTCAATTAATTAAATACGTGAGATTATTTCATGTCGTTTGCCTCAATTTCGGAAAGTTCACGGGAGAAATGTCTGGAGATATAACTTCATTAGGATAATCGCAGTGTTTTGCGATATCGGTCTAACTTTGCACATGAATAGGGCGAAGAAGGAATTTGCACAGAACCAATTTATATTAATTAAACTATAAATTTTTCACCATTTTTAAAATTTTTTTATATAAATTACTTGCGATTATATGACAAAGTTTTACTGCCCAAGTAATGGTCGGATAAAAGTTTAGCCAATTACTGAATGAAAGTAAATTGGGGTTTCGATTAAATTTAATGGCAATAAAAGTTCCTTGTAATATAATAGGAAAATTAATATAAAATAATTAATATCCATAAAATGTAATTGGAATAAAGTGATTATAATTTAAAAATTTCAGAAAGCTTTTGAGTTTTTATAACAGTATCTTCAAAGGTCATTGATGCCAAATTTACTTTGCAAAGTCTAATTACCTTATCGTGTATAAATATGGGAAATGTAAGAATTAAATAAAATAATAATTGAATAATTGGACCAAACAACCCACGAAATAGTTAAAGCCCTTACTCATATGTATAAATACAAATGAATGATCACCGGTCTGATGCACCATTGTGATTTCTTG